>ML335026.1:0-36750 GCA_005239505.1 Nicotiana paniculata | reverse complement strand
AGACACAAGCATACAAGGCATGAGAATGAAGGCATGGTGAAGATACATCGAACTAAGAGGAATAGTGTGGATTTGTACAACTTCTGCAGGGACAACGAGAGGTAACAATGGGAAGCACAGCTGGACACTAGCAACAGAAGGCAAAATTCACGTGAATCAACAAGACAGAAATGGGAGAGAAGTGCGGAGAATGTCTACAATAAGAGATTCAATGCACTTCGAAGGACAGAACATGGAAGTTACAAAACTGGATCACAGATGCAATGGGGAACAATATATTAGACTACATTACAAATGCAAACTTTCGATGCATGGACTAAAGGATTCAAGGATATGTAGTACAATTTTTAGTTTTTGGATTAAACTAGTTCTAGTTTGGATTTTTAGATACATCATATGTGATATCATGGAAGGGTGTGAAGCCCAAACATGATAATAGGTACGATGTATTCAGTAATTAGAGTCCTATTCTTAGTAGGATAACATGCTACGTTGTTTTATTTGTTGTTTTGTTTTTTATTCATTATAAATAAAAACTAGCCCTAGGCTCTGCCTAGTGGATTGCTAAAAAAAAAAAAAATCTTTCTATACACCACTCAATTGAAAACACTTCTCTGAAAAAACGTCGTTGTGCATGCCAAATTTTTTTATAATACGAGTGATCACAATTATATATCTAAAAATGAGCTTACACTAAATCAGGACCATCATCGTAGACATGGATAGAGTTGTTATATCCATATCAAGCTGAACATGTTCACCAAAAAAGCACAAGGAAAACAAAAATTGTTCATGTGTATAACTTAAATGCAAAAATAGATGGTAGATTGTTAAGACTTAATGGGAGTGAATATACATGAGGTTTTACTTCTGGATAAAATTGTTTATCAATTAAGGAGAGTGCAACTGGTATTGGAAGAAGATAAATGCAATAAAGGAAGCCATGCAAGATTGGTACATATGGGTATAGACAAATAAAATTTATTGGGTATAATTCATATAAAATTTGGATTAAATTTATTTGGGTTAAATAATTAATTTAGACTTTATAAATTAAAATCAGTCCATTTTATTATTTTCAAGTCGAGACTGATGCCATGTGTATCAAGTGACATGGCATGTCCAGTCAAACCCAAAACCAACAAGATGATGCCACTTGTTAAACAACGTGGCAATCCCAGTCCAAAATAGTGACCAATCAAGAATCGCCAAGTGTCTTAATCACAAGCAAGCTTATCACACAATTTTTGTGATAAGTTTGGTTGCTCGCATGAGCCAATCAGCATCAAGCAGGAGAGTCATATGCACCTGGACTGTCCATCCTCTAAAATTATAAATAGAGCGATTACATAACTCTTTGAGGACATTCAGAATTTGAGAAGAGCATTCTGCAATTGGTGAAGGCATCCACCAACAAAGAGATCAATCATCAAGTGCATAGTTCTTCAACAAAGGAGTGATCAACGAAGTTCTTCTTGGAGATCAACCCGTAAAAACAAAGTGTTGCTCCACATTCTTGGCGATTAAATACATCACAAGGAGGTCTGTATCATCCTACGTTCGAGAAATATGCTTCTCGCTGCCGCATCCATTGAGCTCACTCATGTTGGCCCGATCACTCGAAGCAAGTTCAAGGCTAGTGGCTTGGAAGGATCTGAATTTTTCGCCTCCTTGGAGATGGCTAAGAAGAACATATCTCACATGACGTCTGCAATTACAATATTTGCGGGCAACACCACATTCTCACTATTTGACGAACTTTCTCAAACAGCCTCCAACCTTGGTGGATTTGAGGATTTTGTGGATTCTCCAGTTTAAGTGAAAGTCAACACCTTAATGACTGATTCAACTAAAGTAGACGAAAAGTTTTCCATGATGGAACAGACTATTGAAGTCTTGAAGAAATATGTTGAAGACAAAGACTTTCAAATCGCTCAACTCATGAAAAAATTGGAGGCCTATGCACCTGAAGAGTCGAGCCACGTCCCCCCTCGTTCACCTGCCTTCACCTTGCAAAAAATAGTTGTTGAAGAATTGCTTGCCAAGTTGAGCATTAAGAAGGAAAATCAATCCACTTTAGTTGCGGCGTTATCTGTCCAACAATTGCAAGACATGATAGCAAACGCCATCAGAGCTCAATATGGCGGACCATCAAAAAGTTTGTTGTATTACTCTAAGCCTTATACTAAGAGGATTGATTGTCTTACTATGCCAACCACTTATCAACCACCAAAGCTGCATCAATTTAGGCAAAGGAAACCCAAGGCAACATATTGCCATCTTTGTCGAGACTTGTAGCAATGCTGGAACGCATGGTGACTTTTGGTAAAACAATTTGTTTGTTCGCTGAAAGGGAACGGATTTGACTAGTATATTGACTTGGAGCCCGAGTCCATTGATAGTTGGGAGCAACTTGAGAAGGGATACCTCAATTGTTTTTACAGTACCCGAAGAACTGTAAGCATGATAGAGTTGACAGTCACCAAGCAAAGGAAAGACGAGCCTGTGGTGGATTACATCAATCGTTGGAGAGCGTTAAGTTTTGAATGCAAGGATTGCCTTTCAGAAATATCTACTGTGGGGATGTGCATTCAAGGAATGCACTTGGGCCTTTTTACATCTTACAAGGGTTCAAACCGCGAACTTTTGAAGAACTTGCAACGCGAGCACATGACATGGAGTTGAGCATCGCAATTCATGGAAAGGCATCTCCATTTACTGATAAGAAGGAGTTCAAGAAAAGTGTTGCATCAAATAACCATACTAAAGAATCTATGGTAGTGAAAACAACTTCTGTGAAAATTACGATCAAGCAAAAGATGAAGGAGGATAAGGCCTCGAGTTAATATCCTAAAGAGGAGAAACGTCGTCCAACCTTGAAGGATTTAGAGGCGAAGGTTTATCCGATTCCAGATTCCGACGTACCAACGATTCTTGATGTATTGCTGTCCAAGAAAGTCATCAATATCCCTGAATCAAAAAGGCCTGAGGAAATTGGTAAAGTTGGTGATTTGAAATACTGCAAGTTTCATCGCATTATTAGCCACCCTATATATAAATGCTTTGCCATATACATGGATGAAACGGCATAAGAAAATCATGCAAGTATCGCAATCAAGGAAAAAAAGTGTTTAAGGTTGCAGAATGTTTCAAGCACTGCCTTCTTACAATTTTGAAGTTTTAAGCCCGTTGAAGTTGATCTTCTAAGGAAAACTCTTGAAGTTTCACTAAAGCTGGACACTCAGTCCAAAGACAAATACGATGAGGGTTGGAATCTAGTCACTCACAAAAAACGAAAACATCAAGCAGTTTTGAGGCTACGACTTCCTAAGACAATATAAAAAATGAGCGATGTGGATAAGATACAACCGCCAAGAATGATCAAATATTCTATTAGCAACAAGATTAACGGTACCTTATCGCCGAAGTTCCGAAAGCCATCACATTGCATGAATTCTTTCCTGGAAAATTCCTTCATGGAGGTCATGTTGGTGCAACTTATGTAGTTTCTAGCATTGATGAAATAATGGAAAGCAACGGTGATCTTGCTCTAATGAAAACACTAGAACATCATGATAATGGAAAATTTGTCACATGTTGTGCAACAATTTCCTTCACAGATGATGACATGTTGATGGGGTCTAAGCCACATAACAAACCTTTGTTCGTTGTAAGGACCATTCGGGAACAACATCTCAATTGAATACTTGTTGATGATGGTTTGGCTGTCACCATCATGCCAAAGATGGTGCTAAAAAATCTTGGTATCTTGGTCGATGAGCTATCCAAAAGTAACCTAAAAATCCAAGGTTTTAACCAAGGAGGACAACGAGCCATATGTATGATCCGCTTGGGATTATCCATTGGTGATATGAAGTCAAACACCCTGATTCACGTCATAGATGCTAAAATATCATACAACTTGCTGCTTGGGCATCCTTGGATTCATGAGAATAAAGTGGTATCGTCTACTTTTCATCAAGGTATGAAGTACAGAAGGGATGGAGAAATAGTCAAAATTGATGCAGACATCAATCCTTTCACTGAGATAGAGTCGTATTTTGCAGATGCAAAATTCTACCTAGATTCTTGCAAACGGAGTATGGAGAACCACCATCAGTCGACGATGTTGATGTCAATTCAAAAGAAGAAAATGAGTATCAATGGACTTCCACCAAGCTGTCCAAGAAGACAACTGAAGAAGTCTCCGTTAAGATATCATCATCTGAAGGTGACATACAGACAAAGACTGATAAAGAGCATCTAGTTTTCCACTATGTTCCGCATGAGCGTCGAAATAAAGGGCAACCTCTGTTAGAAGAATGTACTCCAAAGAAGAAAATAAGTCACATAGCGATTCAAGATTTGAAGGAGCATATGACTATCCCAATTACATAAATCCCATTCGTGACTTGTGAGTCTGCTAAAGGCAATCTCCAAGCCGATAAAATAAAAGGGCACTTTGATCCTAAGGCCTTCATACTGCTTGAAAAGTCTAGTTACAACTTCTCCAATACATTAAGACTAGGAGAACTCAAAGATAAAGTCACTGGTAAAAAGATACATGGGCTCAATGGGTCCAAAATGAAGTTGAGAAAGCAAGGGCACTACGTCGCCACTCCAAAGTTTATGTTGGGATTCAGTTTAGAAGAGCCTCTTTGAATTTCATATAAGAGAAGCAAAGAGATAGATTCATCACAACACACCTCGATAAAGGATATGAAGGAAGTTAAGGGCTAAAAAATGAAACAATGGGCTTCAGTGTTTGATCGCATTGAAAGTTCAACCCCTAGGGTATCGGTGTTTGAAAGGCCAAGTCACAAAGGTGAACGTGTATCTTTCAAACATCAAAGGAAGTTTCCACTACCTCGAATACCTCCATATTTTGCCTCCTGGGAACCACAAGGAAGTCACCATCTAGAAAGATATTGTCAAAACATAAGGAGCAAGTCCATGAGGAACGGGTCATTTTGAAGTTGTTGGTGACAAAGAAATCTGTAGTGATTTCTCATCACGTATGAGAGGAAGTCTATTTCGTCAATATCCACAGATGGTCCACTGAAGGTGCAAAGGCAAACCATTATTTATACATACCAGCCTCGTAAAGAAGCAGAGAAAGAGAAAGAAGCCATGACGGCCATCCAAGGAAGTAAATGAGAAAAGTCAGACTTTGTGGAACCATCCTATCACATTACTGTGGAAGATAGCCCATGCCTTGACGTTAGTGATGAAGTACACAAGGCTCCCCCTCAAAATTGGAGCACACCCTGTGAAGCAGTCACAACGCATGTTTCAAACCGAGCTAGTGCCACAAATCAAAGTTGAAGTCAACAAGCTCATCGAAGCGGTATTTATTCGAGAGGTGAAGTACCCATCAGGGATATCAAATATTGTACTTGTCAAGAAGAAGAATGGTCAAATACGTGTTTGTGTTGACTTTCGAGATCTAAACAAGGCATGTCTGAAAGATGACTTTTTACTACCAATTATAGAACTCATGGTTGATGCTACAACAGGGCATGAAACTATTTCCTTCATGGATGGGTCCTACGGATACAATAAAATCAGAATGTCTCTAAAAGATGAAGAGTGTACTGCTTTCCGAACTCCAAAAGGGATATACTGCTAAAGTGATGCCCTTGGGTCTGAAGAATGTTGGTGCCACCTACCAACGTGCAATGCAAAACATCTTTGATGACATGATTTACAAGAGGGTTGAATGTTACATCGATGACTTGGTGGTGAAGACGAAGAGTATGCGTTACCATCTGGAAGACCTTTGAATTATTTTTGAAAGGTTAAGAAAATTCGACTTGAAGATGAATCCACTCAAATATGTATTTGGAGTTACCTCGGGAAAGTTTCTTAGCTTCATTGTGCATCATCGTGGAATTGAAGTTGATCTTGTAAATATTGACGCCATTAGAAAATTCCCGATCCGAGGACTTTGAGGGAGCTTCGAAGTCTCTAAGGAAACTTAGCATTCATCTGGAGGTTCATCTTTAATTTGGCTGGATGGTGTCAACCCTTAAATCATCTATTGAGGAAGGATATCCCTTTTCATTGGGATCAGTCATGTAAAAATGCTTTTGAAAGCATCAAAAGATACTTGTTGAATCCACCTGTGTTAGGACGCCAATGCTTGGGAATCCATTGATACTCTACATTGAGGCACAAGAACGTTCACTTCGGGCACTACTTGCTCAAGAGAATGAGGAAGGAAAGTAACAAGACTTATACTACCTCAATCGAACTCTGATAGGAGTTGATTTGAACTTTTCGCCTGTTTTAGCATTACTTTATGCGATAAAGAAGCTAAGGCATTATTTTGAAGCATACACTATCAAACTCATCTCTCGAGCAAATCCCGGGAAGTTCGTGATGACTTGAAATTTTCTTTTTGGAAGTCTAGCAAGATGGTCCATATTGTTTAACCAATATGAGATCACATACACACCTCAAAAGTCTGTGAAAGGACAAGCACTAGCCAATTTTCTAGCTGATCACCATCTTCATGCGGAATGGGATCTTTCTGATGAGTTTCTAGATGAAGACGTTTTGTTCATTGAAGAATTACCACCATGGAAATGTTCTTTGATGTATCTCCACGTCGTAACGGTGTGGGGGTAGGTGTTGTGTTGACCTCTCTAGAAAGAAAAGTCTTGCCATTCTCTTTTGTTTTAGGTAAAACATGCTCCAAAAATGCCACAAAGTACCAAGCTTTGTTCGTTAGTCTCGAAATGGCATTAAACATGAAGATTTTACAGTTGGATATCTACGAAGACTCTAAACTGATCATCAACCAACTTTTGGGGAGTTACCAGGTAAAGAAGGAAGCTCTCTTTCCATACCATCAATATGCTACTAGTTTACTTGAAAGATTCGACCAAGTGTTCTTAAACCTTGTCCCAAGAGAAGAAAATCACAAAGTTGATGCTTTGGATAACTTAGTCCCGATGATGGAACTTGGACAGAATCAGTCAACAAAGGTATATGTGTGTCGTGATGGGTTGTTCCTAGACTTCCTAATCTTCAAATCAACAAAATCCATCATACGCCTGTTCGAATGATTGAAGAAGAAGATTGGAGGCAACCACTAATAGAGTACCTTGAACATGGAAAGTTACCTGAGGATACTCGACAAAGAATAGACATTAAGCGAAGAGCACCACGATTCATCTTTTATAAGGGGACATTGTTTTGCCGCTCTTTTGAAGGACTATTCTTGCGATGTCTTGACAAAGAAGAAGCCCGCAAACCGACGGAGGAAGCACATTTTGGCTCATGTAAAGCATACCAATCTGGTCCTAAGCTCCATTTTCGCATCAAGAGGATGGGCTACTATTGGACGAAAATGGTGAAAGATTGCGTGGAGCATGAAAAAAGATGTAAAGGATGTCAATTTCATGCAAACTACATCCACCAACCTCCAGAGCCTCTTCATCCAACTGTAGCTTCACTTCCGTTTGATGCGTGGGGACTTGACGTCGTTGGGCCACTTCCAAAGTCATCAAAGGGACAAATGTATATATTGGTTGCCACATACTACTTTATTAGATGAGCTGAAGTTGTTCTACTCAAGGAAGTGAAAAAGGCAATCATTGCCGATTTTATCAAGTCAAATATAATTTTTAGGTACGCTACAAAGATAAATAATCACTGATAATGGAACATCATTTGACAACCAGCTCGTAAGGAGTCTATGCGAGAAGTTCTGTTTCAAGCAACATAAGTCTTCAATGTATAATGCACTCGCCAACGGCCTTGCTGATGCTTATAACAAGATGTTGGGTAATATTTTGCAGAAAGTTCTTGCAAATAATAAGAGGGACGGGCACTCGTCTTGGGGCCGTGGTTTTTCCCTTATTCAAAAAGGTTTTCCACGTAAAATTTTGGTGTCATTGTCGTGCCCCCTTTTTCTCGCGGAATCGGGTTTCGACATTTTTTGGGACAACTCCTCTTTTTGGGATGGGTAAGGAATTGGAAGAGTCTCCACCTAACGGATTAAGGTGCATTAGGGACCCTAGAGCAATTAACTCATATAACCAGTTTACATCACCAGAGATCGGGTAAAGGCTCAAATTACCTTGAGGATAAGGTGTTAGGCACCCCTCGAGATCCACAACGGTAGGTCCCGGCTGAACTTAAATTAAGCGAATTAGTCTAAAAAGGGAAGAAAAATAATTTGGACAAATACAATATTCAATTTTTTTTTAACAAGAGTATGGTTGGGGGAAGAGAGGTCCTAAGTTTTTTTAGCCTATAGGATCATCCCATGCGATACTTTGTAACTCCCTCAAGTCGGGGTGTTACTCATAGCATTAGCGCACGTACTATCATATCCTTACTACCCAATTACTATCTTTAAGTTGTTACCTAAGCGTTCTTGTAGATTCTATCCCGTTCCTTATGCGTGCACTACCCATCCCTTGCCTATGGCCCTGAAGGTAGTGTGACCTCTATTTGGGATAGTTCTAGACCAACCTATGTTACTTAAAAATGTGAAATCTAGGCGACAAACAAAAACAAATAGGACTTTAACATAAAGAACAAGTATGGGCTCACATTGACCTCCACACATAGACAACAAAAGCACGCAATTGAATCAACGAACTTTATTAACTTTGGGATCCTATAGGCAAGATATCTATGTGAGAAAACAGAGTGCAGAGACAGCTTTGTTAAGGCGATCATTAAGACCTATTTGTTTGCCTGCTGATTTTATTCAGCATGAATCTGGGCACTTGAGGTAGTAATATGTCACAATTATAAAACCAGAATCATTATTAAGTCCTACAAATATATTGTCTAAGTGATTGACAATAGTGATTGAATTCAGAATCGACCGACAGAATCCTTTAGGCATGATTTCTACAAGCTTATTAATTATAGACCTATAGACATGATTTCTAAGCGTAGCACTGGTTTTAACTTATAAAGATAGGTTTTATTCCTTTTTCAATACTATAGGCACGCTTTCTGACTACTGAATTGATTTAAATCTTATAGGCATGATTTCTAAATTTGAAACTGGTTTTAGTTCTATAGACATGATATCTATTAATTGGATTGATTTAAACCCTATAGGCAGGATCTCTAAGTTTAAAACTGATCGCATGATATCAATTAACTAGATTGATTTAAACCCCATAGGCAGGATCTCTAAGTTTAAAACTGATATTTAGTCCTATATACATGATATCTATTAACTCTATATGGGCAGAATTTAAACAGATTGCCAGGAAAGATAAACTCAAACAACAAGGTCCTATAGGCATGATTGGTAATGCACGTTTGTTGAAAACATGTAGAGATCCTATGAACATGATTTCTAATGTATAGAATTAAACGAAAGTCCTATAAGAAGGATCTCTAGTATGCAAATGTAAAATACAAGATCAAAATGATCGTGAAAGTCCTACAGGCAGGATTTCTAAACACAGTATGGTACTCACATAGTTTAATCAGTATAATTAAATCCTCGGCAGGATTTTTACCCAGTTTTAAGAAAAGATATAAGTAAAACCCCCAAGCTTCACTAAATATCCCCAAATTTGTTATTATAGAGTTATTACAACCCAGAATATCAAATGAATTACATAATGGTAATAGTTATACTATAGGGAGATTTCATAGACCCAAATAAACCTGGGGACCAGGCCTTCCACCATAACAACAACATAGTGATTCCTCCACAGTCCATTGGAATCAGGTTTCCAGTGTGTCAAAGTTCCCAGTGACCTCAGGGACCCCGGCAATGCTCACACCAGAACCACACATTGAGAAACCAATTCATAAGAGATTGGAAAACCAACCCCCAGTGTGTCAGAGTTCAGAGGAGTCTCATGTGGACCCTAGGCAGTGCTCACACTGGGGTGGTTGAGAACCTAAGGGACTAGGAATGGGGTTTTAAAATCAGTACATAAAAGGGAGTAGGGACAGGTTTTAAAAAAACAGTTTGATTTCAGAAGAAAGAAAGTTTAGAACACAGAGTTGCAGGCAGAACTGCACCAAGAAGCAAAAAAATTTCATACTTAACATTTAGTGCAAATAAATTGAAGTCTAGTTAAGCTAAATACTCATGCTAGTACTTAAGACAATCATGGCTTAATCACAGGAACAATTCGGCAGAAACATAAAATTATGGGAAAACACCTGTTGATGCTCATGTACTATTCTAAAAGTATATGTATATATTTACAAATTATATATGGGAAGAATTGGGTATCAACAACTGCCCCCTCTTTACACGGGAAGGATGAAAGAGTTGTCGGATAAAGACATGATGACCTATTTTGACCGAATAGGGTAATTTGAAAGATATAGGCCGCACTCCAGCTTCCAAGCTGCCTACATATCCCTGGTTTTACAGGAATCAGGCCGTGTATAGTTCCAGATCCAATGGTGGCATAAACCGATGGAGTCATCGGAAGAATGGACAAAAGGTTTCGAGTAGCATTACTTGGGATTGAAACAGTTATGGGTGAATGGTCAGGTTTGGAATAATTTGAGTGAGATTTCTCCTGTTGGGATAACGGTTACTCACTAGGTTACCTGCAAATCTACTTAAGTATACTTCAAGCACATATGTATAAATTATTGCGTAAATTTAAACGTGATGTAAATTCCCTTCGGACCGTGAAGACTGTCTTTGGACGGTGAGGATGACGTCCTTAGACCATGATGTCCCGATCCATGAGTTGTGCGGTAAGGGATTCGCAGGACATGAAATGATGTTCTCGGGCCATGAAGATGGTGTCTCTGAACCATGACGCCTTCGAATAATGATGTGCAAGTTTGCGAGATCCTCAGGCCATGGCATGATGTATTCCGACTATGAGGATGGTGCCTTTATACTATGACGCCTTCGGAAAAGTTGGCTATATTTTAGCCCATGAGATGCAGAGACATAATGCTAGAAGCAACGAGATAGAGCTTAGTCTTGTGTGAAGTTGAGGGAAGAGTTTAGCCCGAGAGAGGAAAATAATTCAAGAGAGACATGGCTTAGCCTCATGCTGGGATTTGAGACAGGGTTTAGTCTCATGCAAAGAGAAGGCAATGCTTAGCCTTATGCAAATAGATAGGCAGGGCTTAGCCTCAAGCAAGAAAGAAAGGGCTTAGTCTCATGCTGGGATTTGAGACAGGGATTAGTATAATGCAAAGAGAAGGAAGTGCTTCGCCTTATGCAAATTGAGAGGCAGGGCTTAGCCTCACGCAAAGAGAAGGCAGTGCTTTGCCTTATGCAAGGATTTGAGACAGGGCTTAGTCTCATGCAAGGAGAAGGCAGTGCTTACCCTTATGCAAATGATTTGAGACAGGTCTTAGTCTCATGCAAGAGAAGGCAGGGCTTAGCCTTATGCAAATGATTTGAGACAGAGCTTAGTCTCAGGCAAGGAGAAGGCAAGGCTTAGCCCTATGCAAATGGGAGGCAGGGCTTAACCTCATGCAAGGGTTGAGACAAGGCTTAGTCTCATGCAAGTGTAAGAGTAAGAGTGAAGTATTTTTAGCTAACAATGTGTTTCGTGCATAGCGATTGTGTTGTTGCGATGGTGCTTATTGTGATGATATAGTCCTGCATGCAAAGAAAATTTGTGAGTTCGTGTCTTTGATTGCTCGATTTGCTCCGTTCTGTCTAAATCCTGCTCAAGTTATCAGGGGTAGCATTTGGCTAAAAGTAAAGTTTCTTTTCAAAAGCATGCGTGATAGTTTTGAAAGACAGAGTAATATGTAGTTTAGAAATTAGTTAGATGAACCGGTAACTGTGACATTATTAGAGACATTGCGACTTTGCCGTAGAATTTTGAGGGTCTTCCTCAAAATTCTTCCCCAGTTAACCGGATGACCTTTCTGACTGTTCTGTATGTTGTGGTTGGCTGAACTTGCTTCAAAATTTTGAGGGTCCTCATCAAAATTCTGCTCCAGTTTCTGATTGTAGGGAAAATGGAATTTTTATTGAATTGTGACCGAACCCACAAGGCTGCCTACGTATCCCTTCTTAAAAGGTAATCAGGTCGAGCATATTTTCAATTTACATCATATGAAGAAACATAAAATGGTTTACACATAGTATCTTTTGACTGCATCTGAATTGATAGGCTTCGGCCAGATTTCTCCGTCCATCTCTGCGAGTATGAGAGCTCCTCCTGTCAATACTCTGTGAACCATGTAAGGACCTTTCTAGTTGGGAGAGAATTTCCTTTTTGCTTCATCTTGATGTGGAAAGATCCGTTTCAACACTAGCTGCCTTGGTGTGAACTGTCTTGGCTTGACCCTTTTGTTGAAAACCCTAGACATTCTATTATGATAAAGTTGACTGTGACATACTGCATTCATCCTTTTTTAGTCTATGAGGTCTAGGTTCTCATAGCGTATCCTTATCCATTCTGTGTCACTGAGTTCGGCTTCTTGTATGATTCTCAAAGAAGGAATTTCTACCTCGGCGGGAATGACAACTTCGGTACCATAAAGCAGCAGATAGGGAGTTGCTCCGGTTGATGTGCGGACTGTGGTACGGTATCCCAGTAAGGAGAATGGTAATTTCTCGTGCCATTGCTTGTGATTCTCTACCATTTTCC
This sequence comes from Nicotiana paniculata, assembly GCA_005239505.1. NCBI lineage: Eukaryota > Viridiplantae > Streptophyta > Magnoliopsida > Solanales > Solanaceae > Nicotiana > Nicotiana paniculata. The sequence goes on along the minus strand of ML335026.1, from coordinate 24,175 downwards.
TTAGTATCTTTTTGATATTTTTGTTGGCGTCTTCCATGGCTCCATTCATTTAAGGCATGTATCTCGTGGAATTCTTGTGCTTGATTTTGAAACTTTCACATAGGGCTTTCATCAGATCACTGTTGAGATTGGCGGAATTTTCAATGATGATGGACTCTGGAACCCCAAATCGACAAACAATTTGGTCTCGGACAAAATTTGCAATGACCTTCTTGGTCACAACTTTGTAAGATGCAGCTTCAACTCATTTAGTGAAGTAGGCAATGGCCACTAAACTGAACCAGTGTCCGTTTGAAGTGGTGGACTCGATTGGGCCGATGACATCCATTCCCCAGGAACCAAAAGGCCAAGGTGAGCTTGTTGCATTAAGCTCGTTTGGCGGTACCCGTATCACGTCTGCATGTATCTAGCATTGGTAGACTTTCTAAACATACCGGATGCAGTCTGTCTCCATGGTCATCCAAAAGTATCTTGCGCTGAGTATCTTTTTGGCCAAGACAAAGTCGTTCATATGTGGACTGCAGGTTCCGGCATGTATCTCCTCGAGAAATTTGGAATACTCTTTTGCGTCAACACACCTTAACAATCCTAGATCTGGAGTGCTTCTATACATGGTTCCTCCGTTGTGGATGAAGTGATTGGACAACCTCCTAAGTGTGCGTTTCTGAGTATGGTTTGCATGCTCCGAGTATTCTCCTTTTGTCAAGTACTCTTTGATGTCGTGGAACCATGGATTTCCGTCTGTTTCTTTTTCAACATGAGCATAGTATGTCGGCTGATTATGGATCCTCACCGGAATGGGATCGATGAAATTCTTGTCTGGATGTTGTATCATTGATGACAAGGTGTCCAATGCATCTGCGAATTCATTTTGACTTCTGGGGACATGCTGGAATTCTATCTTTGTGAACCTCTTCTTCATTTCTTATACATGATGCAGATATGGTAGTATTTTGGAATTCTTGGTAGCCCACTCTCCTTGCACTTGATGTACCAGCAGGTCTGAATCGCTGATCACCAGAAGTTCCTGAATATTCATATCAACAGCCAGGTTGAGCCCCAATATGCAAGCTTCATATTTTGCCATGTTGTTAGTACATGGGAATCTGAGTTTTGCGGACACCGAATAATGCTGACCGATTTCTGATACCAAGATGACTCTGATACCTAATCCTTTGAAATTCGCGGCTTTGTCGAAAAATATTCTCCAACCGTCGTAGGCTTTAGTAATGTCATCTCCTACGAATGACACCTCTTCGTCAGGAAAATACGTTTTTAGGGGTTTGTGTTCTCCTCCCACAGGATTTTTAGCAAGATGATCTGCTAATGCCTGTCCCTTGACTGCCTTCTGAGTTACATAGATGATGTCGAACTCATTCAGCAAGATTTTCCACTTGGCCAGCTTCCTAGTAGGTATGGGTTTCTGAAAGATGTACTTCAGGGGATCCATCCTTGATATAAGATATGTAGCATAGGCACAAAATTAATGCCTTAGCTTCTGAGCTATCCAGGTTAAAGCGCAGCAAGTGCGTTCTAGCAGAGAGTACCGTGCTTCATATGGAGTGAACTTCTTAGTCAAGTAATATATGGCCTTATCCTTTCTCCCCATCTCGTCATGTTTTCCCAGAACACAACCGAAAGCTCCGTCTAACACTGCAAGGTAGAGTAGTATTGGTCTACTAGGATCTGGCGGGACTAAGACTGGTGGTGTGGACAGATATTCCTTGATTTTGTCAATCCTCGGTCCAATTGGTTGCGGCATCCTTCTTTAGCATTTTGAAAATCGGCTCACATATTATTGTGGACTGTGATATGAAACGGTTGATGTAGTTGAGGTGTCCCAAGAAACTCATCACATCCTTCTTGTTCTTTGGTGGTGGTGATTCCTGGATGGATTTGACCTTTGACGGATCCAACTCTATTCCTCGACGACTGACAATGAATCCCAACAACTTTCCGGCATGAACCCTGAATGTACACTTTGCGGGATTTAACTTTAGATTGTACTTCCGTAGTCGGTCAAAGAATTTCCTCAAATCTGTTATGTGATCTGTAGCCTTCTTGGATTTGATGATGACGTCGTCAACATATACCTTTATTTGTTTATGTATCATATCATGGAAGATCGTTTTCATAGACCTCATGTAGGTGGCCCCAGCATTCTTTAGACCGAATGGCATCATTTTGTAACAATGCACTCCCCATGGTGTAATGAAGGCTGTTTTCTCTGCGTCTTCTTCATCCATCCAGATATGATGATAACCTGCAGAGCAATCTACAAAGGACTGGAGTTCATGCTTGGCGCAATTGTCGATCAGAATGTGTATATTTGGCAGCAGAAAATCATCCTTGGGACTTGCTCTGTTTAGATCCCAATAATCAACACAGACTCTAACCTTCCCATCTTTCTTTGGAACCAGTACAATGTTGGCCAAACAAGTTAGGTATTCAACTACCCTGAATACCTTGGCTTTGATCTGCTTGGTAACTTCTTCCTTGATTTTCAGGCTCATGCCTGGCTTGAATTTCCCGAGTTTCTGCTTCACTGGCGGACACATTGGATTTGTAGGTAACTTGTGAGCCACTATAGATGTGCTCAACCCTGTCATATCGTTGTATGACCATGCAAATATATCCTCATATTCTTTCAGGAAGCTAGTGTATTATTCCTTTTCTGTAGGTGACAGATGAATGCTTATGCGAGTTTCTTTGACGGTATCGAAATCTCCCAAGTTGACTATCTCGGTCTCGTCCAGGTTGGACTTGGGCTTGTTCTCAAAATTTTCCACTTCTCTGACAATTTCCTCAGGTATTATATCCTCTTCTTCTATTTCTTCCGAATCACCGTTCTTATATTGCGTTGTCTCATACATGTCACAGTTGTTGGTTCATAAGATAAGAAATAGTAATGTTGTAGGGGTGACGATAAACATCAAGCCTTTTAAAATGTCAAACAAAATGATTTGAATAACTCAACTAATGTTTTCGAAATGGAACACTGAAAAATATTATTTAAAAAAAATGCAAAAGAGGGAACCATTTTCAAAAATAAACAATGTTATCAGCCTTGCTACCCCGGACTCGTCGGGCCCTTGATGGTTTAACGGTCCAGCTCTTGAGAAATGTTCCCTTCTTCACTGCCTGAATAGTAAGGCCTTCTTCTTCCTCCTCCTCGACTATCACACAACAATCCATATCATCGTCTTCCAAGAATAAATTCCTCAATGTTGCCAAGGCTTATTCTTCCTCTGATCCCCATATTATATCAACCTGATGGAAGGTCTAATTCAGGTGCGGTACAGGTTGCTTAAGAGGGTAGTATGGACCACGCCATATTGGCGACAAATTCTGATATTCTTGTCAGGTGTACTGATATCCAAGCCCGAAGGTTGTACCGTGGCGCTTCAGTTGTACTGGTTTGGAGATACCTTGAAGATTTTTACCAAGCCCCTTACCAGGTTCATACCTCCATGCCAATACGCTTTCTATCTTGATACTCCACCACTTATCCTTCTTGATTGTGTTAACACGCTCGATGCAATGGTGGGTTTCTCCACCTAACTTCCTTCTGTTTTCTATCACCGGAACAATCTGACAGGTGTAAATGGGGTTGCTCCAATATCCATGGATGATCACTTCTTGATGGTTCTATTCAAATTTTACTGCTTGGTGAAAAGTAGACGCGACAGCTCCAACGGCATGTATCCAAGGCCATCCCAGCAACAGATTGTAGGAGGTGGATATGTCTAGCATCTGGAATTCAACATCGAACCATGTAGAACCCATCTGCAAGCACATATTACTTTCTCCGATTGTGGCCCTTTAGACCCATCGAACGCCTTCACATTCATAGTCGCTGCTCGTATTTTGTGTAGGCCCTTGACCAACCTCTTCAAAGTTGTAAGCGGAAAGATATTGAGGCTGGACCCTCCGCCTATCAGAACTCTGGCAATGAACTTATCTTCACATTGCACTGTGATGTGCAGTGCCTTGTTGTGGCTTAACCCTTCAAACGGCAACTCGTCTTCATGAAAGGTAATCTTGTGGCTTTCCAGCACTTGTCCCACTATATTGGCCATTTCTCCGCTAGTAATGTTGGTTGGCACATATGCTTCATTCAGTACCTTCATCAGAGCATTTATGTGTGCTTCAGAATTTTGCAGTAATGACAAGATGGATATCTGGGCAGGAGTTTTATTCAGATAATCAACAACAGAATACTCCCTTGCTTGTACTTTCCTCCAAAGGTCATATGAACCAGTTTCAATGACGGGTTTGGAAGCTTGCTTACTTGTCTCTCCCAAATGCTCAGGTGTGTAAATTTTTCCCATTCTAGTCATTCCTTGTGCAGCGCCAGACTCTTCCATATTTACCCTTCCCTTCTTCTAGCCTCGTCAACATAATCCCAAGGTACAATGTTGGAACTGAAGGGTGGTGTGGATTCCACCGTCACGGTGGAAGTTGTGGCCACTTCTACTTCAAACGGTGTGGGTATAGCTGTAGATGGTGTCACTTCTACTTCAAAGGGAGCTGATGCGGCTACCTCAACTTCAACTGGCGGTTGTACCTGTACCACAATGGGATTGAGCGTGACTGCAGGCTTTTTAGGATCATCACCTTCCCGTATAAGCCCGATTGGCCCCTCGGGATCCTACTTTTCATCAGTTTTTATTACATTGACTCTTTCACCCCTGTGATCTGGGAGGGGATTGTTACGGACATTAGGTGTGGTTTCCTTTGCCTGTATGACCTTGTATCAATCAGTGTTTGGATCTTATCTTTCAAGGTGTGACATTCATCAATAGTGTGTCCCTTCATACCGGAATGGTATGCACATGTCTTGTTCGGGTTGACCCATTGAGATGAGTTTTCCATAGCCACGACGGGAATAAGGGTGACATATCCAGCAGCTTTTAATCTTTCATACAACTGGCCGATGGGTTCAGCAATAGGGGTGTATTGTCTGGGTGGTTTGCAATCAAAATTGGGCCTGGGTTTTTGATAGTTTGGATGACCTGGAGGTGAATAGGCTGGTTAGGTATTATAGGCATGGTAGGCGGTAGCGGGTTGAGGATATCTAGGAGGTGAAGGCTGGTATATGGGTGGAGGTGTTTGGTATACAAATGGAGATTTTGGACCTTGGGCAACCATTACTGTACCCACTTCTTTCTTCTTTGATATGCCACCTGATTGTAGTGATTTGTTTGTGTCCTGCAGTGCCTCGAAATTTGTCATCATTACACTTTTGATACCTTTCTCCGAGCTTGATGATATCAGAGAACTTGTGATTCTCGATTACCATTTACCTTTCGTAATATTGTGGATCCTGAGCCCTGAGAAAGAACTTGTTCATCTGCACTTCATCTAATTCCGGCCTGACCTTTGCTGCTTCTGACCTCCACCGAGTAGCATACTCACGAAAATTCCCAGTGGGCTTCTTCTTGAGATTCTGGATATAGAAGACATCCGATGCATTTTTTGTGTTGAATCTGAACCTATCCATCAAGTCTGATGCCATGCTTACCCAATTAGCCCATTTCTTGGGATTTTGACTTATGTACCAAGATAGAGCGTCTCCAGTAAGGCTTCTCATGAAAAACTTCATGCGAATTCTTTCGTCCTTTCCAACCCCTACGAGCTTGTCACAATAGGCTCTCAAATTAACCTTTGGGTCACCCGTTCCATCAAACATTTCGAACTTAGGAGGTTTGTAACCTTCCGGCAGTTCCACATCTGGCTGAATGCACAAATCCTCGTAATTCAGACCTTCGATTCCTTTTCCTCCTTCAACACCCTGAACTCGGCTTGTGAGCTTCTTGAGCTCCTCTTCCATGTTCTTAATGAGCAGGTCCTTCTCAGTGGATTCTGGTGTATATGATATTAGTTGAGTAGAGTGGGGTAAGGTTTCCACGTATATGGGGTTGTTTTGGTGAATGCCAGGAGTTTGGGTATAGTGGTGATCATTGGTTGAATTTTGGGGATCGGGGATAGGTTGTGGGGTGTTCTGAAGAGTGTGGTAAGTGGTTTGCAGATATTGAGTCGGGAGATGCTAATTTTGAGATGGTGTAGGTACGGGTAAAGGATTTTGAGGAGGGGTTGTATATTGGTGGGGTGGGGGAGGATTCTGCGGGCATTGGTTGGGTGTGTTCTGAGGAGGTACTGGGTTTTGGGTATTTGGATGGTTGATATCCGGGACATTTAATGTGAGGGAGAGGTTTTCCAAGTTACGAACTTGCTCAAGCTCACCTTGTAGTTCAAGTATTTTCTGTTCAAGCCGCAAAACCAAGTCATTTGGTGCCGGACTACTTCGACCATAAGAAGTTTCCACATTCTCAGCATGTGCGGTGTTGTATTTTCTGATGCCACTCATATCATCCATCTTAGTTTTCCTTTTTCCTTTTGGTACACTTGGAGGATGAGGAGGTGGAGGGCCTCTGGATCTGGTGTGGTAAGTTGATGATGCCAGTATGCGTGAACCAACCTTGGGGAATGGGAATAATCAAAAAGAAAGAAAAACAAAAAGTAACCAAGTCAGTGAGAATTCTGAAAAAATATTTGCAGTATTTAAACACATATTGCGGGAATGTAATTTCGCGTCCTAATTTGGGAGCCTCGTTGTGCCCAAGGTAGACCTAGCAACAAGTAGATTTGGAGAAATTTAATGCCAATAATTGCCTCATTTCATTAATATAATAAATAAGACGAATCTAAAACAACACTAAATAAGATAAATCACCAATGGCACTTGGCCTTATTACATTCGAAAAACAAGAACAAATAAACCTAATCTACTTGGTCTCAGAAGGACCTTCTCCAGACCTGATTCCCTTGGCTACATCGACCAGGTTGCCCAGGTCGCGTATGTCCAGCAGCAGGTATGCCCTTGCTATATATCCTCCTTCGCTACCAACATATAAGAGATTTTGAACCAGATTTGGTTCGAATCTCTCAAGATCTGCTTGTCATTGAGGCGAGCAAGTTAAGTAACACCAAATATGAGTATCCGCTAAAGAAATAAGACCAAATAAGGTAATGAATCGCTAAATGATTCCATTTCTGGGCAGGAACCAAGGGGAAATGGGGTGACGACACTAGGGTTTGAGAAGGGAAAGGGGGGGGAAGGAGATGAGAGGAGGGGGTTTAGTGATGGCTTCTAGTGAGAAATGAATTAGGGTTAGGGGTGTTGATTAGTTTAAAAGAGGTGGGTGATTATGAGCCGCTGATCTTTAGAGATCAACGGTTGGGATCTTAAAGGGGATTGGGTCAGGGTTTTTAAACGGGTATGGGTATGGGTTTGACGGGTATGGGTATTGGATATAGGGGTGTTGGGCTGGTGTATTGGGTTGGGGTAATGGGTAGGCTAGGTCCGAAATTAATTTAAGAAAAGGGGCTAGATTTTAAATACCCAATTAAATCAGTAAAATAATTAATAAATAATAAAAATGTAATTTGTGCATGAAAAATAATTTAAAATAATTACTTAGCATTACAAAAATTTAAAAAGTCACTTTTTTGTGTAAATAAGGTAATTACGCATATATGCAATATTATTGCAAAATATGCAATTTTAGCCTGAAGATGCAAATATGATTATACATAAAAATGTTTAGGGCCTAATATGAATATAAATGAAAAAAATTAAATAATAAAATCATTATAAAATTATTTTTTATGCAACTAATAATTGTTTATATAATAGAAATGCAGGAATAAATTGATTAAAATCTTTTTAAAAATTACAGAAAATTATGGGAAAATACCTGTTGATGCTCATGTACTATTTTGAAAGTATATATTTACAAAATATATATGGGAAAAATTGGGTATCAACAATCATTGTCACGCTTTTATTCTTGTTAATTACCGTATCTCGGTGCTACATTATTATTCTGCCTTTATTACTGTGAATATTATTTATGTAGGGGGTTTATTCCCAACAACTGGTATCGGAGCACAGATTGTGCTCGCTCACAGAAGTACTATTCACTGTCGGTAGTACTATAGTCAGTTGTAAAAAAAATGTCTGGAGTAAAGTACGAGGTAGAAAAATTCAACAAAGATAACGGTTTCGCAACATGGCAGAGAAGGATGAGGAATCTTCTCATTCAATAAGGATTACACAAGGTACTTAATCCTAATGCCAAAAATCCTGATAGCATGAAAGCTGAGGATTGGGCTGACTTGGATGAAAAGGATGTTAGTGCAATCAGGTTGCACTTATCAGATGATGTAGTAAATAACATCATCAACGAAGAAACCTCACGTGGCATTTTGACAAGGTTGGAAAGCTTATACATTTCCAAAACGCTGACAAATAAAGTTTACCTGAAGAAGAAGCTATACGCCCTGCACATGGGTGAAGGTACGAATTGTTTGTCACATTTAAATGTGTTTAATGGACTAATCACACAGCTCGCCTACCTCGGAGTGAAAATCGAGGAAGAAGATAAATCCATCTTGCTATTGAACTCGTTGCCCTCTTCGTACGATAATTTGGCAACAACCATCCTGCACAGAAAGACTACCATTAAGTTGAAAGATGTCATATCGGCTCTTTCTACTCAATAAGAAGATGAGAAAAAAGCCTGAAACTCAAGGACAGGTTCTCATCACAGAAGGTAGAGGCATGAGTTATTAAAGGAGTTCGAGCAACTATGGTAGATCCGGAGCTCGTGGGAAGTATAAAAACCGATCCAAATCAAGAGCTAGAAATTGCTACAATTGTGATAAACCAGGTCACTTCAAAAGAGATTGCTCAAATTCAAGGAAGGGCAGAGGTGAAACTAATGTCTAGAAGAATGACGCCAACACAACCGCCATGGTGAAAAATAATGATAATGTTGTCCTCTTTAAAAATGAGGAAGAGGAATGCATGCACTTATCAGGTCTAGAGTCGGAATGGGTTGTTGATACATCAGCATCTTACCATGGCACACAACTGTAAGAAATCTTTTTTGCAAGTATGTAGCAGGTGATTTCGGCGTTGTGAGAATGGGTAACACAAGTTACTCAAATATTGCGGGAATTGGTGATATTTGTATTAAGACAAATGTCAGATGCACATTGGTTCTAAAGGACGTGCGGCATGCACCTGATTTGCATATGAACTTGATTTTAGGAATTGATTTAGACCGAGATGGATACGAGAACTATTTTGCAAATAAAAAATGGAGACTCACCAAGGGATCATTAGTGATTGCAAAGGGAGTTACTCATGGCACATTGTGCAGGACAAATGCAAAAATATGCCAAGGTGAATTGAACGCGACACCATATGAGATTTCATCAGATTTGTGGCATAAAAGGATGGGTCATATGAGCGAGAAGGGATTGAATATTCTTAACAGGAAATCACACATTTCTTATGCCAAAGGTATAACGGTAAAACATTGTTACTAATGTTTATTTGATAAGCAACATAGAGTCTCATTTTAGACATCGTCTGAAAGAAAATTGAATATACTTGATTTGGTATATTCTGATGTTTGTGGTCCAATGGAAATTGAATCGATGGGCAGTAACAAGTTTTTTGTTACTTTTATTAATGATGCTTCACGAAAATTATGAGTTTATATTTTGAAAACCAAAGATCAGGTGTTTCAAGTTTTCTAGAAGTTTCATGCTATGGTGAAAGGGAGATAGGCCAAAAGCTAAAGCGTCTCTGAAGTGACAATGGAGGTGAGCACACTTCAAGGGAATTTTAGGAGTATTTTTCGAGCTATGGGATCAGACATGAAAAGAAATTTCCTGGAACTTCACAACACAATGGCATAGCCGAAAGGATGAACCGAACCATTGTGGAGAAGGTGAAAAACATACTCATAATTCCTAAACTGCCTAAGTCATTCCGGGCTGAAGCAGTTCAGACAACCTGTTACCTGATCAATAGGAGTTCATCAGTTTTGTTGGTGTTTGACATCCCAAAAAGAGTTTGGACCAACAAAGATGTGTCTTACTCACATCTGAAGGTGTTCGGTTGCAAAGCTTTTGCACATGTACCAAAGGAGTAGAGAACAAAGTTGGATGATAAATATGTTCCCTGCATATTCATCAGATATGGAGATGAAGAGTTCAGATACAGATTGTGGGGACCTGCAAAGAAGAAGGTCATTAGAAGCAGATATGTAGTCTTCCGAGAAAGTGAAGTTGGAACTGATGATGATATGCCAGAGAATCCCAAGAATGTTATAATTCCTAACCTTGTTACTATTCCTTCTGCTTCTAATAATCCCACAAGTGCAGAAAGTAGGACCGACAAGGTCGCCGAGCAGGGAGAGCAACCTGGTGAGGTTATTGAGCAAGGGGAGCAACTTGATGATGATATCGAGCAAGTGGAGCACCCCACTCGGGGAGAAGAACAACCTCAACCTCTGAGGAGAATAGGAAGCCCAAGGGTAGAGTCATGCAGGTACCCTACCATAGAGTATGTCCTCATCAGTGATTGGGGGGGGGGCAGAAAGTCTTAAAGAGGTGTTGTCTCATACAGAAAAGAACCAGTGGATGAAAGAAATGCAAGAAATGATGGAATCTCTGCAGAAAAATGGCACGTGCAAGATGGCTGAACTTCCAAAGGGTAAAAGACCACTCAAATGTAAGTGAGTCTTTAAACTCAAGAAAGATGGAAATGGCAAGTTGGTCAGATAAAAAGCTTGATTGGTGGTTAAAGTCTTCGAACAGAAAAAAGGTATTGATTTTGACGAAATTTTCTCAACTGTTGTCAAAATGACTTCTATTCGAACAATTTTGAGCTTAGCAGCTAGCCTAGATCTTGAAGTGGAGCAGTTGGATGTGAAAATTGTATTTCTTCATGGAGATATGGAAGTGGAGATTTATATGGAGCAGCCAGAAGGATTTGAAGTAGCTGAAAAGAAACACATGGTATGCAAATCGAATAAGAGTCTTTATGTATTGAAGCAGGAACCAAGGCAGTGGTACATGAAGTTTGATTCATTCATGAAAAGTCAAACATACATAAAGACCTATTTTGATCCATGTGTATACTTCAAAATCTTTTCTAAGAATAACTTATATTGTTGTTGTATGTGGATGACATGTTAATTGTAGGAAAAGACAAGGGTCTGATCGCAAAGTTGAAGAAAGATTTGTCTAAATCATTTGATATGAAGAACTTGGGCCCAACACAACAAATTCTGGGTATGAAGATAGTTCGAGAGCGAATAAGAAGAAAGTTGTGGCTGTCTGAAGAGAAGTACAATGAACGTGTATTGGAATGCTTCAACATGAAGAATGCTAAGCCATTCATCACACCTCTTGCTAGTCATCTAAAATTGAGCAAGAAGATGTGTCGTACAACTATGGAGAAGAAAGGTAATATGTCTAGAGTTCCTCATTCTTTATCAGTTGGAAGCTTGGTGTATGTGTAACGACCCGATCGATCGTTTTGAGCATTTGAACTTTGCTCGAAAGTTTGTGGGCATGAGTAGCTCCGTATGATGTATTATGACTTATGTGAATCGTCGATTTGGTTTTCAGGTTATTCGGAATGGAATTAGAAAAATGGATTTCATTGTGGAAGCTTTAAATTGGAAGAGTTGACCAAGTTTAACTTCTTGTGAATTTGACCCCAGAACGGAGTTTTGATGATTCCAATAGGTTCGGATGGTAATTTTGGACTCGGGCGTAAGCTCGTATTTGTATTTGGATGTTTTTAGAATGTTTCGGCACAAATTGGTGAAAATTGGAAATTTGAAGGTTTGGAAAGTTCAATAGTTTGACCGGAAGTTGACTTATAGGATATCGGATTTGGATTGTGGTTCCGAAAATAGGGAAATCTTTGTTATGTTAATTTGGGTTTATTCCGGGTTGATTTGATATGTTTCGGCGCTAATTTTGGAAATTTGGAAGTTCAAAGTTCATAGATTTTGATTTTGAGGTGTGATTCGTCATTTCGATGTTGTTAAGTGTATTTTGAGGCCTCAAGTAGGTCTGTGTTATGTCATGGGACTTTTTGATATACTTAGTCGGGGTCTCGTGGGGCTCGGGTATGTTTCGGATGAGGTTCGAATAATTTCAGATCATTTTGTTAAGGCTGGGCAGGTCTGTTCTGGTGTGGTCGCACATGCGGACCACTAGGCGCATGTGTGATGAACACATGTGCGAAGGTGAAGGCGCAGAAGCAAAATTAGTATCCCAGCATGTGGCCGCAAAAGCGGATATTTCTTTGCAAATGCGAGGGGCGTAGATGCGGTGAGTTGAGCACAGAAGCGATTGACAGAGTAGAAGCAATGTTTGGACACACGCAGATGCGGGCATTTTACCGCAGGTGCGAAGGCAAACCTCCAGTGCTTCTCCGAAGAAGCGTGATTTTGGTCGCAAAAGCGACGCCAAAGAAGCGGCAAATGTGTCGCAGATGCGAAAGTGCTAGGCAAAATGATAAATACAAGGGTTCGGAATTTTGGCTTCATTTTAACCTTTCCAAGCTCGGATTAAGGCGATTTTGGAGCAAATGTCACCATATGAATTGGGGTATGTGTTCTCTACTCGGTTTTGGTTATATTTGATGAATCCATCTTCATTTTTAGCAATTGATTGATGAACTAAAAGAGGAAATTGAGGTTTTGGACTAAGGTTTCATAATGTGAATTTTTGAGTTTTGAACATCGAATTAGAGTCGGATTTGAGTGAAAGTAGTATGGTTGGACTTATAATTGAATGTGTTGTCGGATTTATAAATTTTGTCGGGTTCCGAGGTACGGGTTCGGGTTGGGCTTTTGTCCGATTTTGGGTTTTGATTAAGGATTTGATCCTTATCCTTTGGATTTTTTTCCTTGAGCATTGTTTGATGAATTTGAGTTGTTTTTGGTTAGTTTAGAGCCGTTAGGAGGTCGGAATGCACGGGATGGCATTTTAGAGCATCGCTTGTCTTGCTCGCTATTGGAGTTGGCTTATTCGAGGTAAGTAACACTTCTAAACTTAGTGTTGAGGGTATGAAACCCCGTATTACGTGTTATGTGATTATTGTTGAGGTGATGTACATGCTAGGTGAAGGGCGTGTGGGCGTTCATCGTGTAAGTTGTGACTCCATTATTTTTGTGGTACTATGTAGTTACCTTATCTTATCTATAACCATGAAATCTCTACGTATGAAAGTAATTGAGTTGTCGATCATGCGAGATCATGGTTAGGCTATATGTTGGTACTGTTGGGACCCATAGTGGTCGTTTCTTACTATTAACGTATTGATTTCTTTGAGATTTGTACTCAGTCATATTCATTCATTACATATCATATCTTAGTCTCTGTTTGTTATATATTGATACATCACATCATGATTTTCAGTCTAGTTTTATGGCATTGTGATCCCGTGAGAGAGAGTCTAGAGAGATTGATAGCTGAGTGAGGTCGAGGGCCTATTTGTGAGGATATTGTCACTATAGCACGTGAGTTGTCCGTGAGGATCCAGATATTGATACTATAACACGTGAGTTGTCCATGAGGATACAGATATTGATACTATAGCATGTGAGTTGTCCGTGCGGATTATAGCGCTTGGGATATAGGAGTACCTCCGGAGTCTGTACACTCCAGTGAACGTAGCTGCTAGAAGTTATTATGTTTGGGATAGATCTGCCCTGATCAGTACTGAGTGACTGAGTGTGTCGAGTGATTGAGCGTGATGAGTGGAGAGAATGAGATAGTGAGATTGAGTACTCTGAGAGTGTGAGTACATGAATTCATCACTGAGATAACTACATTTGACATGCGTACTTGAGTTACATGCATAGAGATGCATTTCCTTCTACTACCCGATTTTTGTGATTTTTATGATTTTACCTGTATCTTGACATGTAGGCATGGAGATGTACTTTACTCATGCTATGTGAAAATGAAACATCTTATTTTATTGTTGAAAGGATTTTGGGAAAAATCACAGTTTTCAAACTTGCTCATATTTTTGGCAATTTCGGTAAAAGATTTGGGTTTTCAATGAGATACTTGAAAGGCATGCCTATTTTCGGGAACTGTGGACGAGCTGAGCATTTTATTTCTAAGATACTTCTTTTATTACCTGTATTATGTTGTTATGAAATGTTGTGGATATTGGTATCGGACACGACCTTTGTGTTAGCTCGTCACTACTTTCAACCTAAGATTATTGTTACTTACTGAGTACATGGGATCGGTTATACTCATACTACACTTCTGCACCTTGATGTTGGCTGTTGATGTTGTTGTGTTCGATGGGAGCTGGATTTGAAGGTGTACCTATGTTCCGACTGTAGCTGCCTCTTGTTCATGATAGCCTTAGATTCATAAAACTTTGTTTATGTACTTTTCGAACAGATGATATATTTAATTCATATAAGATTTGTAAACTCTATTCTTATAAGCTCATGGTTTGTACTACCAGTCCTTGGGGAATGTATCAGATTTAGATATTTCTTTACTAAATTGCTTTATTAAATTGTTATTAGAATTGGTTAGATGTTACTTGGATTACCTAGCGGGTTGGGTTAGGTGCCATTACGACTAGTGGGATTTTGGGTTGTGACAAGTTGGTATCATAGCTCTAGGTTCGTAGGTTCTACAAGTCATGAGAAAGTATCTAGTAGTGTCTTGCAGATCAGTATGATGGCGTCCATACCTATCTTCGAGAGGCTACAGTACATTTAGGATATACTTCCCATCTTTATTTCTTTATCGTGCGGCATTGATTCAGCTTGAAACGTAACTTTTTGAATTCCTTTCATGCGTTTGTATGTGCATATGAGCGCTCAGTATCAATTGTGCATCGACGGCTTGTGATTTCATGGTGGAGGTGCGATATGTGATTTTGGCGTGCTGATGATGGGCCAGTCTGGAGGACTTGAGACCGGGTTTTGATTTTAGCTTGAGCACGAAGATTTTGATTGTGTGAGGGATTTAGTTCAACTTTGGTGCAGGATTTTGGAAGTAATAGAGTATGGGTATCGTGATGTTATCGGATGTTTTGTTATATGGTTTTGAACCAAGTAGGGGAGTCTGCCATCGACGAGTTGATCGCACGATTATGGGTTGTATTGGCTTCGGTTTGAGGTATACTGGTGAATCAGTTATGATTGCAGGGGTTGAGATTGAGGATGACTCGAGTAAGGGAATTTTTGGATACAAGTTGTATTACACTCTATGGGTATATGGGAATCATGGAATGATTGAGTGGTCATTCGTGAAGGATGTAGTGTGCATGGAGTAGGAATTTGCTTGGTCGCGTTAAGGTAGGGTTAGTCGTTTGGGAGTCGTCGTGCCAATGGGGCACTAGTCGTTTGGCCCTTTTGGAGCGATGCAATTGAGATTTGAGCAGAGTGGATGACTCTTGAGAATGGTTCTAATGGATTCAAGAATCATATGTAGCAATTTAGAATTTCGGATTGGTATATGGCTAGGATCTGATATTTGCATTGGATGGTGTCGAGACTTGTGGCATTTTTATACCATTGTGGATTATGCATTTCAGTATCAAGAAGGTGAAGGAAACAGTTTTAGGTTCACATAAAGTCTCTTTAGAGTGGGTGTCTTGGTTGTGGTGCTTTGGGGTGACCGTTGTGGTTTTATACCAGGGTCTCTTGTGTGGTGAGTTTTGGTTGAGGATCGTGGTGTTATGGCGAGGAGAAGTACCAATTTTAAGGTAATTCGGAAGGAGCTCGGAGAGTCAGGACGACTTGGTAGTAGGTTGGATCAGCACAGTAATGGATATAATCGGTTCTTGGGTACTTATGATGTGGCTAGTCTCTATAGGTGTTTCTTGGCAATGCTCTTGGGTTTTGGTGACATGCGTGGTTGGGTTGAGTTAAAGAGATTCGGTTCTGATAGCTTGGTTATGTGCACATGGTCTTCGAAGAGTTCTCAATGGTATCTACCACGGTTCGAGGAATATATTTCCTACTGGCGTGAGGAGCATGTGGTATGTAGTTATTTCTACTGGATGAAATCAAATGGAAGGTCCTTGCTAATTAAGTATGTAGTTGCTTGTGGAGTGGACTATGAAGTTCTCGTATTTTCATATGACGGCATGGTATATGTGGTGTGTTCTGTGGGATTGAGATTTACATGAGCGAGATCACAGTTCAATTTTGAAGGGAAGGCCATAAATTTTTTCCACTACTAGATATCTATTTACTTTTTCATGGGGAGCTATATCATGGCCGTCTAAATTGGAGAAGTGTGTTGCACTTTCAACAACTGAAGCAGAGTACATTGCCGCTACATAAGTTGGAACGGAGATGGTATGTCTCAAGCGGTTTTTTCAAGAGATGGAATTGCATCAAAAGGAGTATTTCATCTATTGTGATAGTCAAAGTGCAATAGACTCGAGCAAGAACTCCATGTACCGTGCAAGAACAAAGCATATAGATGTGATATATGATTGGATTCATGAGTAGGTGGAGAACGAATCTTTATAGGTCAAAAAGATTCACACAAGGGAAAATCCTGCTGATATGTTGACCAAGGTGGCACCAAGAGACAAGTTCGAGCTATGCAAAGAACTTGTCGTCATGCACTCAAACTAGAAGACAGTGCTACCTCCTCTAGATGAATGAGACCGGAAGGGGATATTGATGGGGTCCATCTCATTCAAAAGCCAAAGTAATAGGCATGTGCCTAAGAAAAATATTTGGCTAGGAATTTCTTTGGTATGGTAGCCAACTTTGTTGAATTTCTTTGATTTGGTAGATAACTTTGTTGAATTGTCAACATTGAAGAAAAAGAAGGAAAAGTCTGCAAATTGTCAAATATAGTAGGCTTTAGAGAGTGAGTCTTCGGCT
Organism: Nicotiana paniculata; assembly: GCA_005239505.1. NCBI lineage: Eukaryota > Viridiplantae > Streptophyta > Magnoliopsida > Solanales > Solanaceae > Nicotiana > Nicotiana paniculata. Next base: position 7,412 of record ML335026.1, on the reverse strand, counting down.
ATAAAAGGAGAGCTTCAGCTCTCATTTCTATACACCAACAAAGAGATAAAGAAAGAGTGAGGTTTCACAGACAAGGTATAAGAAAATAATATGTGAGAAAAAAGGGAGTGAGTGATATTGTAGTGAAGTGGGAATATCAAAAGAGGGTTATTTCTTTTGAGTGTTGTAGTGATCTTTAGAGTATTTTACTCGGACCTACAAAGTGTAAAATTCCTTGCGATAGTGATATCAGTTGCTCGTCGTAGAGCCGTAGCTTTTCCCTTATTCAAAAGGGTTTTCCACGTAAAAATCTTGGTGTCGTTGTCACTCTTTTATTCTTGTTAATTACCTTATCTCGGTGCTACGTTATTGTTCCGCTTTTATTATTGAGAATATTATTTTTGTAGGGGTTTATTCCCAACAATATTGGCTCGCCAATGATGAAATATTATCTCTCTAAGCCTCAAAGATCAGGGATTTTGTCGCCAAGGTTGAAAGGACATTTCACGTGTCTCTCTCGCCAAGCCGCATAAAAGAGACGAAAGTTTTGCTAGCAATGCATCTTCTTAGGAATATCAAGATCGCTGTAACTCTAGTAAAATCCTGCAAAAGAAAATATCTTGAAATTTCTCGGTGCCAATAGCACGACGTTTCAGCAACACGACACTTCAACTCCACTCATAAATGTCGATGCAGGCTACATGAAACTTTTTGATTTCACATGACTGATTGGTGTCGATGGTGCAAAGCTCAGTTTAGCAGTAAATATCAATGTTGACGACTAGACGCTTAATTCAACATAAAGCTTAGTGCTATCTTTCTGTAGAGTAGTGTATGCTTTGTTTCCTGCTGGTTGGGTTGGTTAACAACGATAGATGCATTCGGTAAATTAATTGTGACGTTCTGCTTTTGGACCAATGCTTCATGGGCTAATGCATATTTGGTTTAGTGATTCTGCTGCTTCATGAATACTTCTCCACAGCCATACATTCTAAAAAAAGAAAAGAAGAAAAAGGTTAGCATGATTAACAAAAAGTTTGATTAATACTAATCAGCAAGGAAAGGGAAATTAGAATTAGGGAGCCTCGACCATGAGTTAGGTCATTGAATATCTGAAACCAGCAGTTCCACCAGCCACGCACAAGCAACAAAGACAACGGCACAGAGCTTTCACTCAGCAACAAGAACCGGTGTCAATGACACGACGCTTCAATGCGGATGGTGAGCATTGTGACGTGCACTTCTACGTCAATCTCGATGGATTGTATGCTTTATGAACCTCTTCCCTACAAAAAGTAGTGGTGATCATCCACTTCTTCTCATGATGCGGATTGTGGAACTCGCCATGTATATCTTCTCCAAACCTACAAAAAAAAGGAAAAAGATGTATGATGCCCAAACAAGATATGAATCTTTCGTTTAGAGTGCACAAAGCTATGAGATCAATACGGGCCATACGTGTAGATCAACTTCGAAAATTAATTTCAGCTGATACAAAAGGAGGTTCGTGCTGATTTTTGGGTATGTGTCAGTCCTATGAGTCTAGTTTTGGTAGAAACAAGCGGATCATGATTTGAAGTCTCCTAAAGCAAAATATAATTTTTTTTCGAGAGGGTACAAAGCTGGCTGACTGGTAATGCAAATAAAAAAGGCATGACTGATATTCTTTCTCTTTTAGAGGAAAAAATAAACGAAGAAAGAAGTGAAAGCAGACTACGAGCAGCCGTGTTCAGCGCAAAAGGAACCCTATGTTCACGACTTTCGTATGCCAAGATAAAGGCAACAAATATTCCTTATATAGATTGTTTAAGGTGGTGGAACTTTCCCTATGAAAAAAGAATTCTTCTTAAAGTAAAAAAGGAAATTCTTGTTTGACTTGAAGTTTTAAATGGTAAATATTCATTAGAAGATAACTTCTGAGACATATTTGAATTCAAGTCAAAGTGGAAGAGGGAAAGGCTTCATGCATGAGCCTCATGTGGCTTTGTCATAAGAAATTCATCTACGATGAAATTGTCATACATTATTCAATGTGACCATGTTTTGGTTACAATAATTTTGCTATAAAGGTTACTAATAAAGTATTTTTTAAGTAAAACATACTTGGCGTCAGAAGTTTTTTCAATTCGATTTAGGTTTTAGTGGAGATTCACGATTAGCCAAAGAGTTCAAGTTCTTTATTTATGGGCAATAAAGAAAGTATTCTTCTCATGGATACTTCAAGCCTCGTCTTCGAGTTTCGACAAGCCTACATTCTGACAAGCCTTGAAGTAGGGGGCTTCTGTAGACATATAAAATTTATTGGGTCTAATCCATACAAAATTTGGATTAAATTCATTTGAGTTAAATAATTAATTTGGACTTTAATTAAAATTAGTCCATTTTATTATTTTCAAGCCCAAGGACCATTTTATCTTAAGGACCGGACTCATGCCATGTGTCAAGTGACACGGCATGTCCAGTCAAACCCAAAGCCAACAAGATGATGTCACTTGTTAAATAATGTGGCAATCCCATTCCAAAATAGTGACCAATCAAGAATCGCCAAGTGTCTAAAATGACATGTCTTGGTCAATTACAAGCAAGATTATCACACAACTTGTGTAATAAGTTTGGTGACTCATATGAGCCAATCAAAATCAAGCAAGAGAGTTCATATGTAGCTGGATTGTCCATCCTCTACCATTATAAATAGAGGGGTTACATAAATCTTTGAGGACATCCAGAATTGGAGAAGAGCATTCCGTAATTGGTGAAGACATCCACAAACAGATAGATCAATCATCAAGTGCATAGTTCTTCAACAAAGGAGTGATCAACAGAGTTCTTCCCAGAGATCAACCCGTAACAACAAAGTACTGCTCGACATTCTTGGCGATTAAATACATCACAAGGAGATTCGCATCATCTTACATTCGAGAAAGAGTCCCTCGAATCAAGGAGAATTCACTACTAAAAATCGGGGAAAAAACGACCACGAAAAGCGACCAACTTTGGTCGCTAAACAATGCAAAAGCGACCAAAAGGCATCCAAAATGGCTTGGTTGCTTTTTCGTTGGTCCCTTTAATTTAGGGACCAAATATTCCGGTGTAAAAAAAAGCGACCAACTTTGGTCGCTATATTATTTTAACAATATAAATTTAGCGACCAAAGTTGGTCTCTATTTTTAAATTACGTTATTTATTTATTTATTATTATACAAAATATAGCGCCCAACTTTGGTCTGTAAAGAAAATATAAGTTTTTTAAATCTGGAAAATAGTGACCAAAGTTGGTCGCTATTCTATAATTTTTTTTAACAAAAAGCACCCCAATTGGTCGCTAATTCCAACAATTTAATTTTTTTTATTAATTAAGTGACCAACACTGGTCGCCAATTTTCAGAAAAAATATTTTTTTTAATAGAATAGCGACCAAAGTTGGTCGCTATACTGGAAATCTGGGTTATTTAGCGACCAATTTTGGTCGCTATTGCCCAGGAAAAAAATTATAGAATAGCGACCAAAGTTGGTCGCTATACTGGAAATCTGGGTTATTTAGCGACCAATTTTGGTCGCTATTGCCCAGGAAAAAAATTATAGAATAGCGACCAAAGTTGGTCAATTTTCTGGTTATTATTTTGGCAGAAACTGCCTATTTTGGCATCTACACCACCTGCCAGCATACCAAATCCTATTACGATAACAACAACAACAGTACGAACTACAATGAGAAGCTTCATTATCAAGACGGTAATGAGAAGGGTCATTTTGAGGAGGACGAGAATAACGATCACGGGGAGGACGGGAGGAACACTCACGTTCAAGTTGAGCCTCTGGCGATGATTCGAGAAACCGGGGAATCCGAAAAGCTCCAGAAGCTAGGAGAGCTTTGAGCTGAGCTTGCATGCCATGGTACTGATGCATGCCAACGTACTGAGCATCTCTAAGCTGTTCTCTTTCCTTGGCAGCTTCTAGCTCAGATGTGAGATTTGTCACACTCTCCCGCATAGCGGAGAGGCTCTCCCCATGAAGTTGCTCGCCTTGCGAGGAAGTCCCTATTCCTTGCATTCCACAGTGATAGCGATGGAACTTCTTAGTAGGAAGCCCGTATACCTTCCCCCATTTTGCACCACCAACAGCCTCCATCCATATTCTTTCAGCATCCTCATCCGAAAGTTGGATTGCCTCACCCGACTCATTAAGTGGATGACTGCGTATGAATTCCTCCATGTCAGCTGTGAAGCGATCCTATAAGAAAAATTACATTGAATTAGTATTTCAAAATTTATATAAGTGTAAATCAAAATACTTAATGAAAAGTAAAAACTTACATGTACAGTCGAGGCTCGACCCTCGACCCATCTTTCTTGATCTGTCTCTTTCTTCTTCATGACAATATGAGTCTCCTTGAATAACTCATCTTGCTTCATTGGACTCCCCAACTTCACTCATAAATTTTATTTAATAAACAGAATAAATATACTTTGAAAATTAAAATAAATTAATCAATTACGTACCAATCTTCTTTTTATTGTCCCTTGGATGATCGCACCTCCAGTGTGCAAGGACCTTCCCTTCTCGGATGCGCGAGCTTTCTTTCCTTTTTCGCTCTTCCGTAAGAAGGTTGCGGTAAGACATTGCCTTTGAAAATCCTCCTATAAATGTTGAAGCAACCAGTTAGGCTTCTTGTTGAACTGTCTAGCTTTGGAGAAACTATGTGAACCGCTTCCGAGCTTTGAGGTTAAAATTTGCAGCCACTTCCGCGCTATAGCGGTGTTCCCATACACACTTGCTCTGTATTTCAAAAGTTAAATAAATATCATAAATGTAAATAATTATACTGCTTAAAAGAACATTTATACCTTAAATTCATTGAAAACTTGCTCCTTCAGCGTGAATGGGAATTCACTCCTACTCGTATAGGGTGCATCATAAAGCTCTCTGGTGGCTTTGGTGATTATCCTCGGATGAACGTGAAATTTAACAAAAATGGAGAACACATTAATATCTTAGTACAAACTGTACAAAATAATAAACGTAAAAATAACAAATTACTCTTACCCATCACCCTCAGGGACTATGATGATCCAGCCATACTGATCATGATGCACCTCCTCGTCATCATCAGCATCATCGTCCGAAACTCGTCAGTTAGACGCATATGAGGAAGGTGTAGGGGGGTCAGAGCTACTATCTCGCAGGCGAAGGCCTGAAATAGATGGAGTCCCTGATGAAGATGGCTCTGATCCCTGTGAGTGCGACATAGCTGGATAGACCGCAAGTGGCTGTGACCCCCGTGGCTGTGACACGGATGGATGTGATCCATGTGGTCGTGAGGCAGCTAGACTGTATGACGGACATACACTCCTATGTCCCTGTGATGAAAGACCCGATGTATGTACAAAGACGTAGGGCTGGTGATGCTGTGGCACCTCATAATAGCCATCGGATGGAGGATAAGACATAGGCGCAGGCATCGGCATATCTGAAGAGGGTGGAAAAGATGGATGATTATCTTGTACCCTCCTCTTTCCCTTACTAGCCTTTTGTCGACCCCGAGAACCAGTAGGGTCATCGTTACCTCGACCCTTGCCTGTCATCTGCATAATATAATACATATTTAGATTGAAACATATAAGAAACTAGCTATAAAACGAGAGTTATTAAAGAAACCAACTTTTTAAAGCTCATCGACGTATTGTTCCTCGTCCGAGAATTCTTCTTCCTCACTAGTTTGAGCTTCATCAGTTGATTCTACTTCCTCATTTTCTACAATTGTTACTTCATCTATATCAACTTCTTCCAATATGTGTGCAGGATGTTCCAAATCATTTCCTAAAAGTTCGTCCACTATTTGGTGAACACTGGAGATATCGTTTTGATAAGCAACATCTAACACATTCTCGACTTCCACCCTACCTACAGGCTTAGTTTTAATTACAACCCACCAATCGGACTTATTCCGTCACAATGGATAAGGAGCATAATACACTTGCCTAACATTATGTGCAATTATGAAAGGATCATAGCGATCATACTCCCTCGTATGATTAACCTCAATTATGTTGTATTGGTTGTGTACTCTTGTACCTCTTGTTGGATTTGGGTCAAACCACTTGCATCTAAAGAGTATCAATTTCTTATATGGCCAACCTGTATATTCTAGTTCTATTATTTCTTTGAGCACACCATAATAATCAATATCTCCAACTTGGTTGCCATCACCACCTTGAACCCACACCCCGCTGTTGTTGCTATTTTTATTTTTAGAGCAATCCTCTGTATGAAACTTATAACCATTCACAACGTACTTAGACATTGTTGTGACCTGAAGCCCAGGTCCCCAAGATATATCTTTCAAAAATTGATTTACACCATTATTTGGATCATTTACCTACATATTGTTAAAAAAATTCATAAGTTAGCGTAACTCCCAAACATTGTTTACCTACATAGTGTTAGAGTATTATAAGGATAAACTTACAAATTGTTGAACCACGTATCAAATCTCGTATATACAGCATCATGGACAAATTGACCCACGAAGTGACTGTGACACATCAAATATTTTTAGTAGTTGCATTGAGATGTAATCACATTAAATTTTATATTTTGATAACTACTAAATCAATACTTACTTGAGAAATGGTACAACTTCGGGACAATTTAGTAACACATGAAGTGTAGCTGACTTGTACTCCATATCACTCAAACTTCTCTTTCTAACATCCTTAGAACATCGGCCTGGTTGATTGAATATGGACATAGGCGGATATAATGGATCATTCACACATTCGACCGTGTTCCTATTGAACCTATTCCTAGCACATCTCACCTTACTCTCAAAATAATAAGAGTAAAAATGAGAAGTTTCCTTTGCAAGATAAGCTTCGCATATAGATCCTTCAATCCTATTCCTTTGATTAACAAATTGTTTGCATTTTCCAATTGTCCTACATACTTTCAGGTTAGCAAGAACATTCACATAAAAAAACGTTACATGAAACTTATAATATTACCTCTCAAAGGGATACATCCATCTGTATTGAACAGGCCCTCCAAGTCGTGCCTCGTGTACAAGGTGGATTGGAAGGTGTTCCATCACATCATAAAAACTACATGGATATATCTTTTCCATCTTAGTAGATGTTACACGAATGTTCTGATCCATCCGGAGTAGGTTTTCTTCCCTTAATGTGGNAAGAACACAAGTCTTTGAAAAACAAACTAATCTCTGTGATGGGTTTCCAGATTCTTTCAGGCAAATCACAAAATGCAATAGGCACTAAGGTCTCCATGAAAACATGACAGTCGTGACTTTTCAAATGGCTCAACTTCCCTACCTCCATATCAACTTTTTTTCCAAGAGTCGACGCATAACCCTCAGACATATTCAATTTTGTTACCCAATCACAAATTTGCCGTCTTTCTTCCAAAGTGAATGTGTAACT
>ML335025.1:7500-13607 GCA_005239505.1 Nicotiana paniculata | reverse complement strand
AAAAAAAAACTGCCTACCTACCTAAAAAGAAAAACCAAGGGGGAATTACTACATTACCTAAAACAAAAATCTTTTTGGTATTTTCTTTAGACTTACTTCCCTCAAAAAATTGTCCAACAGATCCATCGTTGGGAAAAGTCCAAATTTAAAATAAAAAAACAAAAACAATAATTTTATACAATTACACTTCACTTCAGAAAGTAGTTTCCCACCCCACACTTATGTTATGCATAGTCCTAGATGCATGATCAAAAAGAAAAATATTAAAACAAGGGTGAGAAATACTCCCTGAGACCCTCTCGGGTCTATATCGGACATGATTCTCAATATTTAGAGTCGGCATGACCCTACACTTAAGCTCAAACATGCCCCTTAGCTTCAACTTTGGGTACTCAGACTTCCCCTACTCTGCAAAATAAAAATAACAAAAACTCGACACTAAAAAAAAATAATTAAAAACAGAATAGATATACAGGATGAGTTGCCTCCCAACAAGCGCCTTATTTATAATCGTGGCACGACTCTGCTACTCTGCTCAGGCTGGGCGCTTTCTCTTCTTCTTTCTCCCATGAAGCCTAGCCTTTTTGCACGCTCTTAACGGGTCTCCTTTTTCATCTTTGGTTCTTTTCTCAATTATCTTTATACCCTCAGTTTGCAACACCACCTCCTCTGGATCGCTGCCATTCACATAAGGACTCTGCTATATCCCCTTCACGTCGACCACAATAATCATGCACAGGTCCTCATAATGCTTTTGGAGTTTAAGTGCCTTGTACACATTAAAAGTGACCTCTTCATCGTCAACTCTCATTTTTAAATTCCCTGCCCTCACATCAATAATTGCTCAACCAGTAGCTAAGAATGGTCGCCCCAAAATAATGGGCACTTCCTCATCTGCCTCGTAATCAAGCACAATAAAATCAGCGGGAAGAATAAACTTTCCCACTCGAACTAGCACATCTTCAATAATTCCTTCCGACATAATTAGCGACCTATCTGCTAACTGTAAGGTGATTGTGGTAGGTCTAAGAACCCACAAATCCGAGTTTCTTGAACAAAGAAGATGGCATAAAATTTATACTAGCCCCTAAATCACACAGGGCTCTACCAACTTCTTGTTTTCCAAGAGACAAAGGAATTGTGAAACTCCCAGGATCCTTCAACTTAGAAGGAATTTTACTCTGAACTCTGGCACTACACTCTTCAGTAAGTGCAATTGTTTCGACCTCTGCATGTCTTTATTTATTTGCCACAATATCTCTGAGATACCTCACATACATATGCACTTCTTGCAAAATTTCCACCAAAGGCAAATTCACACTCACTTGGCTCAACATATCTAGGAATCTCTTGTACTTAGCATCATCTTCTTGCCTCTGCAGTCTTTGTGGAAACGGAGGTGGTGGCCTTGTTTCAATTACTGGCTAGGGTCCTTTATCTTCTTCCTCATTCCCCTCAACTGTCTTGGGAACTAATTCTCCCTCAGGATGAGCTGTATTCTTCTTTGTTTTTGGAGCTTCTTCTAGTATTCTTCCATTTCTCAAGGTAATTGCATTGACTTGAGCCTTAGGATTATGCTCAGTATCACTAGGAAGAGCTCCTACTGGTCTGGTATTTTGGGAACTGGAAAGTTGCCCCAATTGACGTTCCAAGTTTCTCATTGTTGCTGCTTGGGCCTGGTGATCAGCCATTATTTTCTTATTGAAAGCAAGTTGTTCGTCCATCATTCTCTTCATAATCTCCTCAAAGCTAGATGATTGTTCAGTCTGAGGTGGTATGTATTGTTGTTGAGGTGCTTGAGGCCGATATTGATTCTGATTGCCTTGATTACCACCCCAAGAGAAATTTGGGTGGTTCCTCCAGTTGGGCTTGTAGGTGTCCCCATACTGATTTTGTTTGGCCTCGATTTACATTACCCACAAAATATACAGACTCTGGATTTGCTGGGCATAAATTGCTCATGTGACCCTCTCCACAAACTTCAATAAATACTTGAATTTGTTGAACTGATTGTACTGGTTGGGCCTGTTGCTTGTTAATGATCAGGTTCATCTGATTGACTTGGTTAGTCAATGTAGAGATCTGAGCTGATAATGTTGAGAAAACATCTAGTTCAAGAACCCCTGGTGACTTTTGAACCACATTTATCCCCATCTCACTTTGCCAGTCTGGATTGCTTTTGGAGAATTTATTCAGTAATGCAAATATTTCATCATAATGCTTCTCCAACACCTGACCTTCAGTTGCTGCATCTACCACAATTTTTGTTTGCGGGTGGAGCCCTTCAATGAAAGTGTGAACTAACACCTCGTTTGTCTGATTGTGATGAGGTCAACCTCTGAGTAGCCCCTTGAACCTTTCCCATGCTGAATATAAAGATTCACCTGCTTTCTGTTTAAAGGAGACTATCTCATTCCTAATCTTTGTAGTCTTTCCCGAAGGGAAGAACCTTGCCAGAAATTTTCTCGCCAAATCGTTCCATGTGTAATGGAATTAGCTGGTTCTGCCTTCAGCCATCGCTTTACTTCGCCCAATAAAGAGAATGGGAAAAGCGTGAGCCTCACATAATCTGGCGTGACCTCGTTAGTGATATAAGTATCACTAATCTCCAAGAAGTTCAGAATGTGCTGTTGTGGATCCTCGTTGGAAGACCCATAAACTGCCCGTTTGCATGAAGTAGTTGGATCATGCTCTGTTTCAGCTCAAAGTGCCCAGTGATTTTGGGCTTAACGATGCTGGAGGTAAAATTAGCAATACTGGGCATTGACACCTCCTGAACAACCATGTGTTGTTCCTCTGCCATGTTCACAGGAAATTGGATGAGGTCCTGAATATTGTCTGTCTCTCTTGCTTCTCGCAACCTCCTGTGAAATGTTCTCTCAGGTTCGGGGTCAAAGCCGTCAAGACTTTCCTGGCTTCTGACCCAACGCATTCAATCGAAGTTCCTGAGGTTAGAGCAAAAATCACGTGAAGTTAGACTCAATGAAATAAACAAGTAAAGCAAGTAACTAGAAAGTAGTCTATATTCAAGTCCCCGGCAACGACTCCAAAAACTTGTTAGTCCCAAACGCCCACGCAAGTATACGTGGTCGTAGCAAGTAATATAATGTTAAATCGAATGTCGAACCCACAGAGACTTGCGTAAACTACTTGTTGAATCACTCTAATTGTTATTAAATCAAGCCAAAATAAAATTCAGGAATGTAACTAATTTATACGACGAATCTATGGAATAACTTATTATCAAGTACGAAAGTATTATTTTGTATTCAGTAGAGACAAATATTCCAGGGTTGTGATCAATTCACCACTCGTATTGCATTTTAATTAACTCTCCCCTTCATATAATTCACTCATGGTCGCTAATTAATTGATAAATGCTCTCATAGCCTTCTCCCGAAGCACTACTCGCCTATTCTCAATAGATTAACGCATATATTCCTATGAAATTAATCTATTATAACGCACTAAGATTACGATGTTTAATTAAGCACGGTGACTAGGTATATTCCTATCCTAACCACAAATCCGCTCCCCTGAAGGGTTAAAATCGCGCTCTCTTCAATTCTTCTCTAATCTATATACGGCTTTCCCAAGCATAACATAGATAGTATATAGAACCAAATTGTTGGCCAGACAATTAAGCAATCAAACCCATGATTGAAGAAACAACCATATATTGAGTGAACTATAATCAAGGTTAAATTAATGTCGAATAACAATATTCATGGCTAAACCACAACTCCAAAATAATGGGTGTTTAGCCACTCATGCTATAATCAAACAATTGCATAAGTATTGCATAAATTGAAAATACTAGAATAAGATGAAGAAAACTGAGAAATCCTTCACTTCCTAATGATCCCGTGTATATCTTCTCTTCAAAATGGCATACCTCCCCCAAAGTTGTGGTTTTGGGTCTATTTATATGTTTTGGGAAATGTCCCTAAACGTGTAGGATACTTCTAGTCAAACCGGGAAACACTTAAAACCTTCAAAACTCGGACTGGGCCGGATCAGGGACCAGGCGTTACAGGACAAACGCCTGGCCAGGTCTGGCGTTATGGGTCAAACGCCCCCCAAACGCCTGGTCTTACTAGGCTTTATAGCCCAAACGCCCGGCTAAAGTCTGGTATGACCAGGCTTTACAACTCAAATGCCAGGCTACAGGTTCACTCTTTTTTTACTCTTGAGCGTATTTTTGACGTTTATGCATCCATTTAGCTCGGTTTCCATCTCCAATTCACCTACACATGAAATAGACTCCATTATGCACATACGACGTGTATTTTTATCATTAACGCACATAAAATGTAAGGCACATAATGCTTTAAACCATGAATTATAGCCACACATCAGCACCTACCATTTTTTTTTGGCTCAACATTACCCTTTTTACTAACAAAAAATTCTGAATAAAAAAAATGAAAATATAATTAATATCTACGTGTCACCTTCCCATTGCCTAACTTAAAATTCACCCCAAATATAATTAAACTCACCTGTAACCATTCGAATATTGACCCGCTCCGATTTTCAAACACCTCTCTCTCTCTCTCTCTCTCTCTCTATATATATATATATATATATATATATATATATATATATATATCGCTCTCTCTCTTCTCCTCGTTGTTGCTTGGGCGAAATCCATCGGCGAATTCACCAGTAATAGCAACAAACACAACAGTCTCATCTCACTTGCAATTATAAATAGAAAATTCTTTTTTTACTAGACTTAGCACAGTAATCTAATATAAAAAATGGAATCCATGATAACAAAAAGAATTCAAAAGAAGAAAACAAATACTAGTGAAGAAATTATCTAAATACATTTCAACTATTATTAGTACATCATATGAACCCGTTTGTGGGAAATGTGACAATACTCATTACATAGAGGACAAAAGCTTACATTTAAAAAATAGTAAAATAAATTTAAAATAAAAATGCACATTACATATACAATAAAAATTTGGAAATAATCCTCAAATTTTCATAGAGGAATGACAAAAATTAGTGAACAAAACCCCCAAACATTTTGAATAAAAAAACTTACTCAATAAGGGATATCCATTACACAAACAACAAAAGAATCTAAACCTTTTGGCATAAAGAAGAATATGGCACTTTCTTCCTAGGAAATTCTTTTCTTTCTTCTTTTGCTTTTTCTGTGGGGACTTATTAAAGGAAGGTTTCAACCTGGCATAAGCTAAGGTACCACGCATCTTCCATAAAATGATTCTAATAGAGAACTCAATTTTGGATTTGCCTCATGAACAATAATAGACATACAATCCGTACAAAAATACTCGTAAAAATAAAAGCGACAAAAAGGCTGTGTGTGTGTGAGACAGAGAGAGAGTTATGTTTAAAAATTGGGGCGGGTCAATATCCGGGGGGTTGCGGGTGAATTTAATTATAATTTGGCGTAGGATTTACGTTAGGCCAATGGGACAGTGACACATGTATATTAATTAATTTTACTTTTTCTTCTGAATTTTCTTTTAGTAATAAGGGTAATGTTGAGCCTAAAAGATAATGGTTGAACCATTTCAAGGGCAATTTTTAGGATATGATAAAGATTTTTCCTTCAACAGCATAGCAAATTACTATATGTTGGCATATTAACGGATATTTACTTTATGATAACAAGAGTGTTTTAGGAAATAAATTCTTAAGAAGATCTAAAGTATTTTTTTGAATTGGTAGCTTGATATGTTTTTGCTATCATATTTCCATATTTGATAAGTGTTTTTAAGTTAAATTAAATTTTGAAATTTACTAAGAGCAATAATCAATATCTTACTTAGTAATTTTTCTCTTCTATTGAAAGGACAATTATTTATTACTTTGCTACTGTAATGACCTGATAGGTCACTTTTAAATTTAATAATTATTGTTGTGTTCTAAAACCTCAAATAGCACTATTTATTACTCCTCGACTTGCGTTCAGTCCGTGAAAAATTGATTAAAATGTGAAATAAAGCTTTAAAACTCAATTGAGTTGACTTCGGTCAACGGTTTGAGAAAATGGACTCGGATTGGTGTTTTGATAATTCCGGCAGATATGTTTCGTTATTTGGGACCTAGGCGTATGTCGAAAT
>ML335025.1:0-2500 GCA_005239505.1 Nicotiana paniculata | reverse complement strand
ATCATATCAAAAATTGTACCATGTTACCTAGGAAGACGTGAAGTGAAAATTGAAAAGAAAAAAAAAGTCTACACATTGAAATTTTGCAAAACATCTGATGAAAAAATAAAACAAAAAAAATGGAAATTTGTTAAAGTAAGTTTTTCAACCCATCACATACAATAGTATACGCAGGATTTTTTGTAAGCGGTCAATACTTATAGAAGAGCGAATAATAAATAATATTAGTTATCACATTGCCTAATAAGAAATAGCCTTAGTTCATCGATTTTTGTTGAGTCATAAGTTAGAAGAGTTCATGAATTTAATGTTACCTATCTACAATTTTTAACAATAGAGGCTCTTTCAAATATTTGTCAAAAATAATGATCTAGCTGAGATTTGAAACTCTAATATCCTAGAGCGAAATTAGGAACTTAACCAGCATGTCAAACAACAATATATGTTAAGGGGCATCATTTCCTTTACCTTATTATTTCCATACAATGTTACTATATACATCTCGTAAAAAAATTTGACGAAGCAGTATCGCATATATAACACCGCTTTGTTCCACGTGCATCCGCCCCTAACCGTCGTTTTACATGTATCCAAATCTTTTCAAAAATTCAATTCCTCAAATCTTATCAAGATGTTACTACATTTAATTTGAAGAAATTCATCTCCTAAAATCTGATTCTAGATAATTAGATTACATTAAATCCAACTCTCAAGTTGCAATAAATTAAGTCATTCTAAGCTATAAAAAGGAGAAGATTGTAAGCAAAATACATATATTATATAACAAATATATATATTATTGGAGCAATGGCTTCAAATATAATTACCAACTCTTTCTTGATTCTCATTCTTGCTTTTGTTTTCACTTTCTCATTTTCTATTGCAGAAACCCCACAAATTGTTCACTTAATAAGCAAATTAGATAGTGGTACAAACCCAGTCCAAATTAAATGTCAAGTAAATGGTGCACTTAGTGCTGATTTAACTCTTAAATCAGGCCAAGATTTTCAATTTACAGCTAATGTGAAGGGTAAATATAATTGTGAAGCTTATTGGGGTAGATTGGTTGCTGCATTTGATGCATTTGAACCAAAAAGAGATAAAGGCCATTCTATTATTTATTGGTGGGTAAAAAAAGATGGTTTTTATCTTAGTTGGAATAAAATTGATTGGAAATTGATTGTAGAGTGGGAGTCTGAATAACTTGCCCCTTTTGTTGTTTCTTGAAAATATTGTTATTTGATATTGGTTTTATAAGGAAAAGGGCTTAAATTTATGTCTAAAGTATTCGATTTGTCTTACATTTACCCTTCATTTTTAATTTTGTCCGATCTAATTTTTGTCCAACTTAGCTCTGGTATCTGTCACGGTGACAAATATTATAAGAGCTAATTTTATCCCTAAGATATCAAATTAATTATTTGAAACATGTCGGTGAATAATTAAAAATATTCATGTATACCCTAAACAACTAAAAATATAAAAATATATACCATCACGTGTCTCGTATCGTATCAATCAAATCAGGCCATTTTTTAAAATATATTTATAAGGCTAATATTAATCTTAGTCTCTCTTTTTATTTTTCATTTCTTTTAAGAAGGTCTGTTTATATTTAGTTAAAAGTAAAATAGAATTAGTGTCAAATTCTAAAGGAACGTCAAAAGAGCTCCACTTTTCATGGCAACCTAATAAATTTAGTCGCCAGTGAAATGTCACTTTTTGTGGCGAGTCTAGCGACTACAATGTTCGTCAAACCATGATATTTTTGACAACTTTATTGGATCGTCAACAAATTACTTACTTTCTGAGATGTTAGGAGTCGTCACAAAAAAAACTCAATATCTAATAGCGAAGTAAGTTGTACATTTTTAAGTTTAGCGTTAATGAAAGGAAGGAGTTTGAATTATTGTTGAGATTGTTGGTTTTGCAAAATATCGCATATGATTTTATGCTAAATAATTATCATAAATGAAGCGTCAATTTTATTCTATCTTTGCATGCAGAGATTTCAAGAAATTATTGATTTCGCATGATAAACTTAAAGTACTAAACTTAATAACTTACCAAATATGGAAAAAGGATAACGAAATGTAACCAAACTAATAAGTCTCAGAAATGTTTAGATCTTCTTAAATATTATTTTCCTAAAAAATCTTATTATTCCAACTATAAATATGAGAGTTGTCAAGGCAAAATAAATAAATTATAAGAAACCATCATACAAAGAATGGCTTCAATTTTTGTTGTGTGTTTTATCTTGTCTCAATTCTCATCTTCTTTTGCACACAAAACACCAACTGTTCATTTTATTAGCAAATTAGTTAATGGGACAGAATTTCACAAGCTCTTCAACCAGGTCAAAAAATTTCATTTAAAGCTTATAAAGTGAAAGATACATATCATTGTGTTGCCATTTGGGGTTTGCAATTCACTTCTGTGAGCATGTGATTTTTACTCGTCATACCGTCCTATAAAAATCACAATAAATCAATTAATT
>ML335023.1:0-118844 GCA_005239505.1 Nicotiana paniculata | reverse complement strand
CCCAGGATTATATTTGCAACGCCCGCTTAGTCTTCTACAAGACATAGTTGAGCGTGATTAGGTATCATCTCCAATCAATCACATAATATCAAATTCTCCGGGTTTGTACCCTCAAAGCCATAGTTAAAATTATTACTTACCTTAACCGTGTAAAAATCCTACACTGAAATGCCCTCGTCTCTGGACTCGATCTCCAAAAGCTCCAAATCTAACCAAAATCAGAATACTACTATCAACATAGGATAAAGAATCGAATTCCACACTAAAAACTACAAAATATGCCAAAATTCCGAAATCGGCCAAAACCTGGGACCTGGGCCCACATCTCGAAATCAGTCAAAAATAATATAATAGTAATCCCCATCCTCTCCCGATTCTAACCATATAAAATTTATTAAAATCGGACTCCGTTTGGTCCCTAAATCCCTACTTAAAACTTTCCAAAACTCAAGCCCTAACTCCCTTAACTTCACTTTGAAACCATCAATAAAATCTCAAAAACGAAGATGGATTCATGAAATATAATCAAAACCGAGTATAGAACACTTACCCCAATCCCTATGGTGAAAATCACCTCCAAAATCGCCCAAATCCGAGCTTTCCAACTAAAAATATGACCGATTGAACAAACCCTTGTATTTTATATTTTTCCGCCAGTTATTCTACTTCGTTTCTCATGCCAAATGATCCCAAAACTTGATTTTTATGCCTCCAATATATTCCTTGTAAAAATCTAGTCAAGTTAGGCTTTTGAATCACTCCATTTGACCTTATAATGAAGGAAATACATTGGTTTCAATATTTGCAAATAGTGCAGATTCTTAAATATGGCGTCCATGGCAATTTCATAATTAACCTGAAAAAGCTGGCAACCTAATTCTTAGTAAAATGATCATAAAATCCTCATACGAAGTCCAAATTCCATGATGCTTTTTTCTACGGGTTCGTAACAACTATACATATCTAATACTTCAATCAAAAAAAAATCGGAGCTCATTTGTTAAATATGATATCATTTATGCTTGAAGAAATGACGTCGAAACATAAGAAAAACGATCACAACGCAGCCCAAACCTATCCAAAACTCATTCGAGCCCCTAAGGACCTCAATCAATGATTCCCACAAGTCATATATCACTATCCGAACTTAGTAACCTTCGGAACACTCAAAATAACACCAAAACGCCGAATCAACCACAAATTCAAGCCTAAAAACTTCTAAACTTTCATAATTCGCGTACGACGCCGAAACCTATCAAACCATGTACGAATGACCTCAAACTTTTCACACACGTTACAAATGACTCTACGAACCTACTCCAACTTCCAGAATTCCATTCCGACCCCAATAACTAATTTTCCATTGCCGGCCAAAATCGCCAAATTTCTAACTTTCGCCAATTTAAACCTAATTCTACCACGGACCTCCAAATTATATTCTGTACACACTCCTAAGTCTAAACTCACCCAACGAATCTAACCGAATCATAAAATCTAAATCCGAATTTTTTTACTCATAAGTCAACTTCTGATTGATTTTTCTAACTTAGGTTTCTAACTAAAAGACTAAGTGTCTCATTTCACTCCAAGACTACTCCGGACTCAAGCCTACCAACTCGATACAACTCAACATAGCTGAACAATACATAAAGAAGCATAAATGGGGGAAACGAGGATATAACTCTCAGAACGACAGGCCAGGTCGTTACATTTTCCCCCTCTTAAACCAACGTTCGTCCTCGAACGAGTCTAAAAACATATATGGAGTCTCAATTAGGGGAACACTTCTGCAATACCTTCTCGTCACATTCAAATCATATGAAATCATCTCGCGGTCACATCATAATCATCACATATCCATCCAGCCACCATTTCCACTAATAGGGACACTACCGGACATATAAGTCCACAAGAACGCGCTCACATAATCAACACCTCAGTGCTCAAACTACAATCAAAATCCGGCCTCGAATCCTCCAGACTGGCCCAACATCAACAACCAGAAAGCATATCTCGCACCTCATCCAGGGAATCACAAGTCGTTGATGCACAACTGATACCGGGCGCTCATGTGCACATACGGATGCGTGGAAGGAATTCAAATTGTTACGCTTCCAGCTGAATAAATATTGCACGATAATAATTCAAGTATGTGAAGTTTTCCTAAAGGTTCTGCAGCCTCTCAAAGAAAAGTACAGATGTCCCCGTACCGATCCGCAAGACTCTACTAAACCCGCTCATGACTCGTGAGACCTATGTAACCTAGGCTCGATACCAACTTGTCACGACCCAAAATATAACCATGGTCGTGATGGCGCCTATTGTGATACAAGGAAAGCCTATTTTCCAAACATCAGGGTGTCACCAAGTCATGAGCCTCTAGAAATATGAACTAATATATATAAATTGTCTAACTGTCCAAAAGAAGAAATGACAAAAGGAGTAACAAGGGACTGCGCACGCTAGCAGCTACCTTGAAATCTCTAATGATAGCCGGCCTGAACTCAACGATCTCCACACTCTAACTCACCTGGATGTGCACATAAAGTGCAGGGTGTAGTATGAGTACAACCGACTCAGTAGTAACAAACATAACTAAGGAACTGAGCAGTAGTGACGGGATAAGTAAAATAATTCAATAATTTCATTATCACAATCTAAAATAAACATGTCAATACCTTAAAACAAAATCAATTAATTCTACAAAGAAATTAACAAGTAAAATGCAGCAACAGCAAAAGCAAATGCAACCTCACAGCAATGTCACTCCATCACTCAGCACTCGCACTCAACACTCATCACTTAACACTCAATACACTCAACACTCTACAGACACTAGAGTGTGTATACACTCCGGAGGGGGCCCCAAAGCCCCAAGCGCTAAGCACAGAAAACTCATCTGCCATAATATAATAACTGGATCCGCACGGTCAGCTCACGTGCTACGCGGTCAACTCGTGCTATGCTATCAATACTTGGACCCGCACGGCCAGCTCACATGCTACGCAGATAGCTCACGCGCTACGGTATTAATATCCTCACAACTAGGCCCTCAGCCTAACTTCGTCATGTACCTCTCCAACATCACAATGCACCATAAATAAGGGGACACAACCCACATCAAGTATCACAACATAATAGAGACTAAGGTCATAATGTACAATAATTTCTATGACTGAGTACAAATAACGTGAGCATGATTGAAGCCTAGATATGATCTCTAACATGAAGGCAGACAAGTTCACCAAACAGTAAATGCATAAATATAGATAATGGTTATTAGGCCTCACAGCCTTACGGGACCGACCAAGTCTCAATCCCTCGCGGTACACACCCACACGCTCGTCACCTAGCATGGTTATCACCTCTAAACAATCACATAATATCAAATTCTCATGGTTTATACCCTCAAAGCCAGAGCTAAAACTGTTACTTACCTTAACCGCGTAAAAATAATACTTTGGGATGCCCTCGTCTCTAGACTCGTTCTCCAAAAGCTCCAAATCTAACCAAAATCAGAATACTACTATCACATATGCTAAAGAATCAAATTCCACAATAAAAACTATAAAATATGCCAAAAATAAAAAATCGGCCAAAACCCGACCATTGGGCCCACGTCTCAAAACGAGTCAAAATGTCAAAATAATAATCCTCGTCCTCTCTCGAGTCTAACCATATAAAATTTATTAAAATCGAACTTTGTTTGTTCCCTCAAATACATACCTAAAACTTTTCAAAACTCAAGTCCTAACTCCCTCAATTTCACTTTGAAATCACCAATCAAATCTTAAAAATGAAGATGGATTCATGAAATATAATCAAAAATGAGAATAGAACACTTACCCCAATCTCTATGGTAAAAATCGCCTCCAAATTCCCCCAAATCTGAGCTCCCCAACTCAAAATATAACCGAATGAACAAACCCTTATTTTATATATTTTTCTGCCATCTATTCTGCCTCATTTCTCCTGCCAAACGATTTCGAAACTCGCATTTTATGCCTCAAATGGATTCCTTGTGAAATTCTAGTCAAGTTAGGCTTTTGAATCACTTCATTTGACCTTATAATGAAGGAGATATGTTGGCTTCAATATTTGCAAATAGTGCAGATTTTTAAATACGCCGTCAGTGGTAATTTCGTAATTAATCTGAAAAATCTGGCAACATAATTCTTAGTAAAATGACCATTAAATCCTCATACGATGTCCAAATTCGATGATTCTTTTTGCTACTGGTTCGTAATTACGATACAGATCAAATACTTCAACCAAAAAATAAATCGGAGCTCATTTCTTCAATATGATATCATTTATGCTTGAAGAAACGACGTCAAAACATAAGAAAAACGAGCACAACGCAGCCCAAACCTATCTTAAACTCACTGGAGCCCCTCGGGAACTCAACCAATAATTCTCACAAGTCATATATCACTACCCAAACTTAGTCGAACCTTCGGAACACCCAAAACAACACCAAAACACCGAATCAACCTCGGATTCAAGCCTAAAAACTTCTAAACTTCAAAAATTCGCCAACAATGCCGAAACCTATCAAACCACGTCCTAATGACCTCAAATTTTGCACACACATTACAAATGACTCTACGAACCTACATCAACTTCCGAAATTCCATTCCGACCCAGATACTTAATTTTCCACTGCCGACCAAAATCGTAAAATTTCTAACTTTCGCCAATTCAAGCCTAATTCTACCACGGACCTCCAAATTACATTTCAGACACACTCCTAAGTTTAAAATCACCCTACGAAGCTAACCGAATCATAAAAATCAAATCCGAATTCGTTTACTCATAAGTCACCTTCTGGTTGACTTTTCTAACTAAGAGACTAAGTGTCTCATTTCACTCAAAGACTACTCCGGAACCAAGCCTACCAACTCGATACATCTCAAAATAGTTGAACAATACATAAAGAAGCATAAATGGGGGAAACGGGGCTATAACTCACAGAACGACAAGCCGGGTCGTTACATCCTCCCCCTCTTAAACAAACGTTCGTCCTCTAACGAGTCTAAAAACATATATGGAGTCTCAATTAGGTGAAACATCAGCAATATCTTCTCGTCACATTAAAATCATATGAACTCATCTTGCGGTCACATCATACTCGTCACATATCCATCCAGCACTATTTCCACTAATAGGGACACTACCGAACATATAAGTCCACAAGCACGCGTTCACACAATCAACACCTCAGTGCTCAAGCTACAATCAAAATTCAAGCTCAACTCCTCCAGACAGGCCCAACATCAACACATAGAAATCAGATCTCGCACCTCATCCAGGGAATCACAAGCCGTCGATGCACAACTGATACCGGGCGCTCATGTGCATATACAAATGCGTGGAAGGAACTCAAAGAGTTACGGTTCTATTTGAATAAATACCACAAGATAAGAATTCAAGAATGTGAAGTTTTTCTAAAGGTTCTGTAGCCTCTCGAAGATAAGTATAGACGTCTCTGTACCGAACCGCAGGACTCTACTAAACCCGCTCATGACTCGTGAGACCTATGTAACCTAGGCTCTGATACCAGCTTGTCACGACCTAAAATTCAACCATGGTCGTGATGAAGCCTATAGTGATACAAGGCAAACCTATTTCCCAAAAAGACTACTATTAATTTGATTCTAAGGAATTTATAAATCATTTCCAAAATTAGAAATTTTCATAAACTGAATCAATTAAAAATATAATTAATAAAAATTCGGAAACGAGTCCCAAACATCGGGGTGTCACCAAATCATGAGCGTCTAGAACTATGAACTACGATATATAAACTGTCTAACTATCCAAAATATGAAATGACAAAAGGAGTAACAAGGTCCTGCGAATGCTAGCAGCTACCTTGCAATATCCATAGATAGCCGGCCTGAACTCAACGATCGCCATGCTCTAACTCACCTGGATCTGCACATAAAATGCAGGGTGTAATATGAGTACAACCGACTCTGTAATAACAGAAATAACTAAGGAACTTAGCAGTAGTGACGAGCTAAGTAAAACAATTCAATTATTTCATTATCACAATTTAATATAAACAGAAATAAACAGGTAAATGCCATAAAAAATCAATAAATGCTACAAAGAAATTAATAGGAAAAAATGCAGCAACAGCAAAAGTAAATGCAACCTCACAGCAATGTCACTCCATCACTTAACACTCGCACTCAGCACTCAACACTCAACAGTCAATACACACAACACTCTACTCTCACTAGGGTGTGTATAGTCTCCGGAGGGGCCCCCAAAGCCCAAGCTCTAAACACGGACAACTCATGTGCCATAATATCAATACCTGGATCCGCACGGCCAGATCACGTGATACGCGGACAAATCATGCGCTATAGTATAAATACCTGGACCCGCACGTCATCTCACGTGCTATGCGGATAACTCATGCGCTATGGTATTAATATCCTCACAACCAAGCCCTTGGGCCCACGTCTCGAAACTAGTCAAAAATGGCAGAATAATAATCCTCGTCCTCTCCTGAGTCTAACCATACAAAATTTATCAAAATTGGACTCTGTTTCCCTCAAATCCCTACCTAAAACTCCCCAAAACTCAAGCCCTAACTCCCTCAATTTCACTTTGAAATCATCAATCAAATCCCAAAAATGAATATTGATTTATGAAATATAACCAAAACCGAATAGAGAACACTTACCCCCTCCCCCCCAATCCCTATGGTGAAAATCGCCTCCAAAATCACCCAAATCCGAGCTCCCCAACCAAAAATATGACCGAATAAACAATCTCTTATTTTATATATTTTTCTGCCAATAATTTTGCCTCGTTTTTCATGCCAAACAATCCTGAAACTCACTTTTTATGCTTCCAATGGATTCCTTGTGAAATTCTAGTCAAGTTAGGATTTTGAATCACTCAATTGGACCTTATAATGAAGGAAATATGTTGGTTTCAATATTTGCAAATAGTGCAGATTTTTGAATACGTCATCAATGGCAATTTCGTAATTAATCTGAAAAATCTGGCAACCTAATTCTTAATAAAATGACCATAAAATCCTCATACGATATCTAAATTTGACGATTCTTTTTGCTACGGGTTCTTAATTACGTTACGGATATAATTCTTCAATCAAAAAAGAAATTGGAGCTCATTTGTTCAATATGATATCATTTATGCTTGAAGAAATGACGTTGAAACAAAAGAAAAACGAGCACAACGCAGCCCAAACCTATCCGAAACTCACTCGAGCCCCTCAACACCTCAAAAAATAATTCCCACAAGTCATATACCATTACCCAAACTTAGTCGAACCTTCGGAACACCCAAAACCACACCAAAACACCTAATCAACCTCGGATTCAAGCCTAAGAACGTCTAAACTTCCAAAATTCGTCAACAACATCGAAACCTATCAAACTACGTCCGAATGACCTAAAATTTTGCACACACGTTACAAATGACTCTACGAACGTAATCCAACTTGTGGAATTCCATTCCGACCCCGATATCTAATTTTCCAATGCCGACCAAAATCGTCAAATTTTTAACTTTCGTCAATTCAAGCCTAATTCTACCATGGACCCAAACTACATTCCGTACACACTCCAAAGTCTAAAATAATCCAATGAAGCTAATCGACTCATAAAAATTCAATTCGAAATTCGTTTACTCATAAGTCAACTTCTGGTTGACTTTTCGAACTTAGCTTTCTAACTAATAGACTAAGTGTCTCAACTCGATACAACTCAACACAGTTGAACAATACATAAAGAAGTAAATGGGAGAAACGGGGCTATAACTCTCAGAACGACAGGTCGGGTCGTTACATGAATATTGTTATTTGAAGTTGGCTTGACCTTGATTATAATTCATTAATGTATGATTATTTCTTCAATTATGTGATTAATTGCTTAATTGCCGGGCAAACAATTAGGTTCTATTTACTATCTATGGTATGCTTGGGAAAGCTACGTCTAAATTAGAGAAGAATTGAAGAGGGCTTGATCTTAACTCTGAGTAGGGGCAGATTTGTGGTTAGGATAGGAATATACTCAGTCACCATCTTCAATTTGAATATTGTAATCTACGCGTTCTTAATAGATTCATTCCGTAGGAATATAGACGTTAATCTATTTTGAATAGGCGAGTAGTAATTCAGGAGAATACTACGAGAGAAATTACTTGATTAATTAGTAACCATGAGCAAATTATATGAAATGGAGAGTTAATTAGAGCGCATAGGATTGGAGAATTGATCACAACCCTAGAATATTCATCTCTACAGAATTCACAACAACTATTTTTGCTTGATTAATTAGTTACTTGTTAAAATTATTCCTTAGTATAATCACACTCTGAAACTCTGATTGACTCGACCGGATAACAATCTTGGTGAAATTAGTAAGTAGTTAACACAAGTCCTTGTGGGTTCGACACTAGACTTATCATTTTATTACTTGTACGACCGCGTATTCTTACGTGTGCGTTTGGGAGCAACAACGCTTCTTTGAATGCATTCGCATAGTGCATTATTCGGGCAGTGTTGATTTCTTCTTCGCGATCGCGATTGCCTTTTCTGCTATTGCAGTGTGTTTAACTATGCATACTTATTTAGTACTCTATTTTGAGGGTTTTGTTATTTTATCATGTTTTAAGTTAGAGAGCTCGATTTTGGGCGACCTTGGAGGGAATTTTCATGACTTGGATTGGGGTACGTATGTTTTACTCGGATTTATTTATATTTCATGATTACAACCTCGATTTTAGTTGATTGAAGGTTTGAATAGGAGAAACTGAGAATTTTGGTAAAAACTTTTCTAAAACATAAATTGATTATTGGAAGGCCGATTTGAGATCGGAATTAGATGAGTTTTGTGTGTTTGGACTCGTATAAGAATGGGTGTTCAGAATTTATACGTTTTGTCAGGCTCCGGGGTGCAGCCTAGGGTTGACTTTTTGAGTTAACTTTTTAATTTTCATGAAAGATCTTAACTTTATGATAGAAATTTATTTCTCTTGTATTATTTGATAACATTAAGTCATTTTTGGCTAGATTTGAGTCGAGCGGAGGTGAATTTTAAAGGAAAATTTATTTTTGAGTGATGAATTGGCCTAATTGAGGTAAGTATCTTGCCTAACTTTGTGTCGGAGAACTTCCCTGTAGGATTTGATCTAATTACACTATTAAAATTATGTGAAAGATATGTACATGAGGTGACGAGCGTGTACACAGGTTTATATGTGGTATTTGACTGGTTTAGACTCTTAGGCCTTTAATATGCATTTAATTGAAGTTGTTGTTATATGGAACACCTCTCATTGTTAGATTTATTTCCCGTTTCAGTTTATTGTTAAGACGTGGGCTATGTATTGTTATGGCGTTGGTATTGTTATTAGGAATATTGTGGCATTGGTTTTGTTGTTTGAGAAATATTGTGGCATTGGTATTGTTGTTTGACAAACGTTATGGCATATGGTCACGTGATGTGCGGTTAATTGTATGTTGTGGTTGAGATGCGCATGCAGCTGCATTAGGGTGGTGTGTATATTGATGCACATGTGGATAAATAAGGGAGGTACTTATGCGCGGGTTACTAGTACGGGAAATTACTTCATTCTGAAGAACACACATCGAGATAAAGGGGATAAAGCGCGTGAAGCTATTTCGAAAAAAGTATTTTTAAAATAAATCTAAGGCTCATGTGGCATCATAAGGATGATATATGATTTTGATATGTAGAACATTGAAGTGGCTCTTGTTGTTATTTTGTGTTAGAACAATTTGTGACTTCTTGTGTGTGTCATGCATTTTACGTGATATACTGCGTTGTTTTGATGTGCTAATATGTTCCTCCGTTGTTATGTGATGAATTTAATTTTAAGATGGATTTACTTACGTGGAGTTATTATCACATATTCTGTTGATTTGTTGGAAGCAAAACGGATTTAAATAATGAAATTATTATCATGCATTACTTTATTTGATTCTTAAAATAAGCTTATTATCTCATTTGGCGCTCTACTTTATTCTAATTGTTATCATGCTTTACTTTAATCGATTCTTAAAACAAACTCATTATTTCATTTGATGCTTTACTTTATTTAAATTGCTGTCATGCTTCATTTTATTTTGATTATTAAAATAAACTCATTCGAAACTTTACTTTTTTTAAAATTGATATCATGCCTTACTTATATTTAAATTAACTTTTTGAACATTTTATTTATAATTTATACGGATACGATATACATTGTGGCATGTGGTCTTTGCCGTGCGAAAGTGATTGATAATATGGGCACGAGGTGCCATGTGCATAAGAGTTGTGATTTGTGACTTATGATTTGTAGTTATGAGGTATGGTACCTCGAGGTGAATTTTGTTGTAAATTCGATGTTGGAACAGCTTGATAATTTTAACGGTTGTTGCTTTACTTAATTTATTTCAACTTGTATTTTAACTGTGTTTAGATTATTATGTTGTTTATCACATGTGTACTCTTGTTTCCATTTATTACCTTTACTTTCTGTTGTTAGCTTTATGTTAATATTCTATACAGGTTTTCATGTCTTGTAAGTGTCTTGACTTTTACTTATTTACTAATCTACCGAGGTCAGTCTTGATACTTACTAGGTATAGTTGCGATGTACTCATGCTACTCTTTTGTATATTTTTATGCAGATCCAGGTACTTCAGATCATGTTGGTTTTGAGAGTAGTGCATGTGTGGTTGGAGATTTCAAGGTATACTTGTTGTTCCGTTCGCAGGCCTCGGAGTCACCCTCTTAATTCATTTATAATTGTAATAAAAAATAGTGTTGTATTTTGGAATATATTATGTGCTCTTCATAGAGCATTTGACTCTGTATTATCGAATTTTGGTATTTTGAAAGTTGTATTATAATATTGGCTATGTTTTGGGCCATTTTTCTCAGTTTTATTTAATATAACGTTGTTATATCCTGTCTGATGTTGTTCTGTGATAGGCTTACCTAGTCGTAGAGACTAGGTGTCATCACGATCCTAATGGTGGAATTTTTGGGATCATGACAAGTTGGTATCAGAACTCAAGGTTCATAGGTTCTACGAGCCATAAGAAAGTTTAGTAGAGCCTTGCAGATCGGTATGGAGACATATGTAATCTTCGAGGGGCTACGGAACTATTAGAAAATTTCACTTTTTTCTTTCCTTATCGTGCTACATTGATTCATCTTGAAGCGTATATCTGATATTCCTTTACAATCACTCGTATATGATGTTGTGCACGCGGTATCAGTTGTGCACCAATAGTTTGTGATGCTACAGATAGGCCATAAGGGGGATATGGATGCTCAATCATTGTCTCAATGTGGCGTCCAGATTAAGGATGCGTATATGTTGGATATCTTTCGGTTGTTCACGTGGGATGCAGCGGGGTCTTGTATCTAGTTGGTGAGTACGAGCTTGGGAGGATTTAGTTGATTTCCTGACTGTTGTGATTGTGGTAGGGTCATGGAGGAATGTCGATTTGAGGCGAGTCAGCAGTCTTAGAGGTTATGTGTTTTGTATGGGACCTCTATTCAGTGGAAGGTATATATTATCATTCAAGGCCCTTGAGGAAGCAGTCTTCGCTGTCACGGGGATAGATATGTGCTTAGTAGATGATTTTGCGGTATCTTATGATTTGGTGACATACGAGATTATGAATGATGGTATTGTGGATCATTGAATGTTATGTGCTATGGCTTCATGCCAAGAGGGGGAGTTTGTTATCGACGATAAGATTCCATGCTCATGTGTTATATTTTTCGGTCTGAGGTATATATGTGGTATCGGAGGTTTCACTAAAATTGTAGATGACTAAGATTTGAGGTTTGCATGCGGTAGTGCTGAGACTTGCGGTATTTCTGTATCATTATTAATCCTATATTTCAGTATCAGAAAGGTTGGAGAACCAAATTCAGAGAAGGTCTCTTCAGAGAGGATATCTTAATTATGACATTATTGGGTGTTTCAAAGGAAATATAGTGGTTATGGGCTTCGGATGATGTGGTTCATGCTAGGATCTCCTGCAGTGAGCTTTGGTTTAGGATCATTGTGTACCGGCTAGGAGAAGTATTAACTTAAAGGAAAGTCGAGGATGATTCGAAGAAATGGGTCAGCTTGGTGGTGTTGGGTCAGCGTAGTAATAAAGGTTATTGGTTCATATGGTGTGGTGATACTTTACCGGTTTTTTGTGGCAATACTCTTAGGTTTGATGGCTTTGACTTGGTTGAGTAGGGGAAATTCAGTTCAGATGGCTTGGTTATGTGTGGATGGGTTTCGAAGAGTTTTTGATAGTGTCGACCATGGCTTGGGCCGGATGTCTGCTACCCGCATAAGGAACATATTGCATGTTATGATTTTATTATGTATGGGGTCACGATTTCTATATAGCAGAGATGATTTCAGATGTTTAGAAGAATGCTAGCATTATTTGATACTACCTGAGAAGGGTGTACACTAAAGAAGGCGCACTATGCTTCGACTTCTTGAGGCCTGATTGGTATTACGGTAATCACCTGGTTGATCGACTACTGATGTTCAGATTCTGCTATGTGGAATAGAAGGATTATGGAAGTATTTCTCGTGGGATGATTGTGTATAAGGAATGTGTCAGACATTTGAGTAGTGTAGTTGGGATCGGATATGGAGATTTTGGTATTCTAAGGATTTGAGGACTAAGAGGGTTGTCAAAGGCATATTTTTCCATGGTTGTGAACGATGAAGGTGTGTTAAGAGGTTGATGGCTGAGTGTGTGTGCTACGGATATGCTATTGCGGACTTCAGAGGTTATCTACCTATTTGGGGATGATTGGGATGGATTTGGAGGCCACTGGTAGGCCTAACGAGAATGTGTATCTTACATTGGTCAGAATTTATTTACTTAGTAGAGCTATTGTTGAGAGGTGTGTCGGCAGTTAGAGTTGATCTTATTCGTGTTCTGATATGTTCTAAGTGTTACTCTCCTATTCCACAATGGGTTGTGATCTCTTGGTTATTTTCACACCTGATGCAGTTATGTTAGGACATTGTGACATAATTCGAGCGAGATAGCTCGTGGGGTGTTAAATGGTTAATTTTGCCTTAGTTATGGTCTTTCTGTTTGTGGTATATAGTGATATTTATTTCTCCATCATCATGGCCATGCTCTTTGCGTATTTGTTGATTGCTATGCATATAGTTGGTGATTTTGAACATCATAGATCGACGTATTCTGTGTGGACTGGTGTTTTGATTGGGTCATGCATCGCAATGGAGTTATGTTGGGAGATGATCCTTTGTTCTTATTTTGTATGTTTCTCTTCTCCTTTATGTGATGGGTTCATAGCATTGCGCTTCATGGTGGTAATTGTTAAGCTTGCGGTGAAGTTCTCTCATTTGATTCTCTTTCCATTATTGGGTACATCCGAGTTGTTGCTTGTTTGGTGCACAGATTGCATGGTATGTGGCTCTAGGTAGGATGGGTTCGACAAGTTGGTAGACAATATTGTACTGGATGAGATAAGGTTATTATACCTAAAATGAGTGCTAACGGATCAGATTGAGGTATGTTTGGAAGAATAATGTCAATAGTCAGCTTAGATTTCAACTAAGTTTCTTCAAGAGAGAGCTCCATGACTTGTTGATCTGATGGGTGGTTATGAGTATCTACGTGTTTCTTTCATCATTGACAGTATGCGATGGTTCAGAACAAGGTTTTAGTTGATATAAGGTAGGTCATTGGTACTAGGTTTGTTATTGGGCAGCTACTATGGTCAGAAGTTACTGCAACAAGAATATGAGTTTTGTAGGATATCATGTGATTATAACCTGGGATATGGTTACGACTTGATGCAGCTTGATTCAGACTTATACAGTGTATAGATGCGAGAATTAGGTCTTATAGTGGATTCCAAATGTTGGAGATTGGGTTCTAAAGTTTGTGAGCTAAGGTTAAGGTAAAGATCTTCACTTAGATTGTGTTGTTAGACTTATATGAATTAGGATGATGTGAGGTCACCCATGGGTATGGGCATGGTGAGTTTATACAGTGATCTGATGGCTTTGGGACGACTCTTGGCACGTTCGAGGACGAATATATGTTTAAGTGGGGAGAATGTAACGACCCGACCGGTTGTTTTGAGCACTTGCATTCAGTTTGGTTTAAGGTCACGAGTAGCTTCATATGGTATATTATGACTTGCGTGTATCATTAGTTTTTGTTTTGGAGTAGTTTGGGATTGATTTGGAAGAATGATTCTCAACTAGGAAACTTTAAGTTGGAAGAGTTGATAGAATCTGTCTTTTGTGTATTTGACCTCGAATTGGAGTTTTACTATTCTGTTAGGTCTGTATGCTGATTTGGGACTTTAGCATATGTCTTAATGTTGATTTGGAGGTTCCTATGTTGTTATGGCTTGAATTGGCGAAAGTTGGATAGATGAAGGTTTGGAAGGTTGATAGGTTCGACCGATAGTTGACTTTGTTGATATTGGGTTCTGATCGTAGTTTCGTGAGTTGGTATAGGTCCATTGTGTCATTTGGGACTTGCACGCGAAATTCAAGGTCATTCTGAGTTGATTTGATATGGTTCGGCGTGGGTTTTAGAAGTTGAAAGTTCGTTTGTTCATTGGGATTAAATTGAGGGAAGATTTGTATTTTTGATGTTGTTTGGTGTGATTTAAGGCCTCAAGTAAATGACCTCATAATCGGGATTTGAAGGTTACAATAGGCTCGTCTGATGATTTTGGACTTGGGCGTGTGTTCGGATCGAGTTTTGGGTGGACCGGGAGTGTTTTAGCGCTTATTGTGAAAAGTTTGAATTTTGTAGGTTTTAGATTTTCCTAAGTTTGTTTGAAGTGGACCTTGTATTGATGTCCGTTTGGGATTTCGAGCCTTGGAATAGGTTCGTATTGTGATTTGTGACTTGTACATAAAATTTGGTGTCATTCTGGAATATTCAAGTGTGGTGCGGACGCATTACGCGAAGTTTAAATGTTTGAAAGTTAAAAGAAGGATTTTGATCCTTGATTCGTGTTTTTGATGTTATTCGTGGCTTTTTGAGCCTTTGGATAAGTTCGGATAAGGTATTAGGACTGTTTTGGTATGATTGGACGGGGTTCCATTTGTGTGCGTTTCGAGATTGTTTCGGACCCTTTCTCTATGTGTTGTAGCTGCTGGTTTCTGGTGTGTTTGGTATACATCACGATCATGGAAGAAGGGTCGCGAACGTGAAGGGTTAAGTGTACCAGTGAAGATTTTGTTCTACGTGATCGCGTAAAGGGTGTCGTGATCGCTGAGCCTAAGCAGGATGTTCTTCGCGTTCGCGTGGGAGAAGTCGCGAATGCGATGGGTTATTGAGGCTGGCCTGTTGTGGGAGAGTTGTTCTACGTGATCGCTAGAGGTGTGTCACGATTGCGGAACAGGATGTTGTTGAGGCTGGAAGTTTTGCCTTCGCGCTCGCGTAGATTGGCTCGCGTTTACATAGGCTTTGATGATTGTGCATCGCGATCTCAAGGGTGAGCTCGCGTTCGCAAAGAAGGAATTCTGGGGCAAGTTGGGTTGGCCTTCATGATCAGGAGGTGTATTTTCGTGATTGCGAAGAGGAAAGGCCTGGGCATAATGCTTTTTATTTCGAGACTTAGCCCATTTCTCTCATATTTTCACTTGGTTGGGCGATTTTTGGAGCTTTTTTAGGGGATATTTTCATCATCTATCATGAGAATAAGTGATTCACATTTGTTGTAAGTTAAATACATCAAATATATATATGGATTTTAACATGAAAAGTGGTAGAAATTGTGGGATTTTTTTAAAGAAAACCTAGAATTTGTATTGTTGGGTTTTGACCACTAAATTGGACATGAAATTAAAAATAAATTATATATTTGAGTTTGTGGTATTATGGATAATTATTATCTTTGAAAATTTTTGGAATCCGGGCACCTGGGCCCAGGGGTTGACTTTGTTGACTTTTCGAGCGGAGTTAGGAATTGTTATGAATTGTTAAATTATGAGTATTGAAGTATATTTTGATTGGTTTGCATGTTATTCGATTAGTTTCGGATCATTTGGCATCAGTTTAAGGTGTTAGAGAGGCGTTGGAGCTGGTTATCTGATTTCAGAGCGAGGCATGTCTACTATCTAACCTTGTGAGGGGGAAACTACCCAGTAGGTGTTAAATTGTTATTTGATACAAGTTGTGGGTGCTACGTACACACGAGGTGACGAGAGTCCATACATAGCTAAAATCATATTTATGTCCGGGTACACTTAGTACTTTACCATGTGATATTTGTATTACTTGAACTCAACTTACTAGTTAAATTACCTATAACTTGTAATTGAATTTTATTAGAGATCATGTTAGGTCGAACCTCATTACTTTGAATTGTTTGGAGTAATATTTGATTGTTGGTAAAAGTCATACTTACCTTATGTTCCTGTCCTTGTATTTAAAATTAGTGGCCCGTAATTCGTTAAGTTTCTTCTCTTCCTAGGGATCGGGTCGAACGCCTCGACAGTGCTATGAAATAGCATGATGAATCGGGCCATACAACCTCGGTAGTATATTTGAGATACATCCATGGATCGCTCCATACGACCTCGACAGTGTCTGTACACGACTATTACGGATCGATCCGTACAACCTCGACATAATTCAGGCAAAGTGTTGCTAGGAGTCCGAATATTCATTAGATTTCTCTTTTGGAAGATACTTGGGATTTATATGATATTCCTTATCAGTTTGATGTAGCACATGACATTTCTTATCTGTTTGAGATAGAATATGATATTTGAGAAATTCATATTGTCATTATGTTGGAAAGTTATGTTAGTTACGGTTCTTACCTCATTATTACCATTGTGTTTTATATTTATTTATAATTTATTTCAATGATTTATTGGACCACTAGTAAGCGTTGATGTCGACCCCGAGTCACTACTTCTCTGGGGTTAGGCTAGATACTTACTGGGTACACGTTAATTTACATACTCATGCTACAGTTTTGCACTGATTATGCAGGTATATTTTGGTGGTCATTTGGACACCTGGTCATAGTTGTTGAGGGGAATTTATGTTGAGTTGCATTCCTTATTACAATTTGTAGCACACGGAGGCTCCATCATATTCATTTGCTTTGTCCTGTCGATTTTACATTTCTGACATACGTTGTATTAGTATTGTACTTCCTAATAGATGTTCATGTACTTGTGAAACCGGGTTTTGGAAATTTTCTAGTAGATATTTATGGTTTTTCCTAATATTATCACTTTTTTATTTTATGTCTTACTAATATTTTATATATCCATTATTTTCTATGCATTAATTCCCTTATTTAATAAAAGTCATAATTAAAAATAATAAAATAAAATAAGTGGATAGTTCATCGTTGGCTTGCCTAATAGCGATGTCGGGCGCCATCATAGCCTATAGTGTGAATTGGGTCGTGACTGAACAATGGCATTGATTTCTATATCATAGATCTATTATTAATAATGTGGGTGGGTGGTTGTAAAACAATAGTCTATGGGACAAGTTGGTCATATAACTCCTTCTTAAATTAAGGGGGTTGATTCTAGGTCGCAGGTTTATAATAGACAATGCGGGTGATTGATAATAAAATAATAGTCTATGATGTACAATGCAACAGTTGATATTGGAAACAACAAGTGGTTGAAAATAGAATGAAATAACAAGTGGTTAAAAGTAGAATAAAATTGATTACAAACAACAAGTCTAGAATAGTAAAAGAGCTAATTATTTTTATTACAATGTCAGTAGCTAAAAGATCAAGAATACTGTAACAATATTTTACAAGTGATTTTCTTGTGCACAAGCTCTTTGGAAATGGAACATTTATTGTTGTCCTTTTTCTTGGTGCCAGAAGAACCAGGTTTTAAAATGCTTAGCCATCTCTTAGTCTTTCTTCTATCCTTTATAGGCTCGACATCGAGTGGAAGTATTTTTAGCGAATGAATCTCGTAAGATACCACTCATTTATCTTTTGTAGGGAACTAGGGATTGGGTGAATGGTTCCTTCATATGCAGACAAATATGTTGAAACCTTATAGAGAGGAGAGGATATCTGTCACGACCCGATTTACCCTCCGAAGGTGTCGTGACGGTTCTCTATGACTAGGTAAGCCTACTATAAAGGGAAAAAATTGAATTGAAACACAGGCAATAAAGAGGATAAGGACAATGACATAAATAACGTACTGGCCTCTAGGCTCATACAAAAAATATAACTTCCCAAAACCCGAAATGTCACAGATAGTCACACTTCTAATACTACTGTAGCTCTAACAAAAAAACTGGAAAGTACATAAGAACATCTCTACAAGATAGAAAGGAAGGAGACTCGGAGGATTCTGCGGATGCGGCAGAAATACCTTACAGTTTCCTAGAATCAGTAGCAGTGACTAACCACGAGGCTGATAGCTCGTACCTGGATCTTCACACGAAGTCATGTGCAGGAAAGGGCATGAGTACACCACATTTGGTACCCAGTAAGAGCCAAGCCTAACTCAAGTCAAGTGGTGACAAGGTCAGGTTAAGGCTCTACTAGATTTCTATGTAAATCAATTTAAAACAGTACAAGGATAGGTAATGTATACAGTAGACAGTTTAAGAAAAAAATATAAGTTCTACAGTAAAGAGAGAGACATCGGCTCAACACAATATATATCACAAAGTGAAATCTCCCGGGATACCGTCCCATAGTTCCAAATGATTATGCAGTACATGGGGATCTCCCAGAATACATCCGTAGTCCAAATTTAAATATGCAGTACAGGGGGATCCCGCGGAATACGTCCATAATCCTAATTTAAATATGTTATACAGGATGAATGACAAGTATACATCGAAATCACACGGTTTATACAAGTCACATATAAGGCATATAAGGCTTAATAAAGCATGGCGCACAGAAAATCAAGTAGACAATTAAGCACGTAAGCATGCTTTCCTAATCTAAACTAAACAATATATCATATGAGAGCAAGTTCTTAGAAGAGAAAACAATTTATGTTTTAGTAAGGAAGAAAAATGAGATTTTTGAAACAACGGCCCGTGTACGTACTCATCACCTCACGTACACGGCTCTCACACCACAATTAGCATCAAATATCCTAAGGGGGAAGTCCCCACCACAAGGTTAGGCAATACACTTACCTCGACTGCTCAAATCAACCTGGAATCACGTTCTTGCCACGAGTACCAAACTCCGAATGGCCCGAATCTATTCAAATAAGTTTCAAAATGTGAATATCATTACAAGAAACTAGTTCAACAAATAAATTTGAAGCCTAAGCGCGAAATTTGGGAACTTCCCCAAAAAGTCTCCCGGGCCCACGACTCGGAATCGGGTGAAAGTCACAAATTCCGAACACCCATTCACTCACGAGTACACCCAACAAAAAATCATCACAATCCGACGTCAAAATCTCACTCAAAACTCAGATTATCAATTGGGGGACCTTTCTCTCATTTTCAAACACTTTCCCATCATTTCTCCCTAATTAGATTGAAGAATTCACTATAGATTGATGAAATACAAGGGAAATAGGGTTAGGAATCGTTACCTATTGATCTCCTCTTCAAAATCCTCACAGAATCGCCAAATCCCAAGCTCCAATTAATTTTGGAAATTATGAAGTCCAAACCCTCGAATTGCCTATTTCTGCCCAGCGATTTCTGCTTCTGCGGACAACTGGACCGCACCTGCGGAAAATGCATCGTAGGTGCGAAAACTCATTAATTGGGTTGGGGCCGCACCTGCGGTACCTAGGCCGCATTTCCGGTCCCGCACCTGCGGTCTCCCAGCCGCACCTACGGACCCAGCCGGCCTTGGGAAAAAACGCACCTGCGCAACCCATTATCGCACCTGCGTGTCCGTACCTGCGGCTCCCCGTCTGCAGGTGCAAGACACCAGAACACACAACTTCAGCTATAGGCTTAAGTCAAAAATCTTCTTGTTTGAGCAACCAAAACCAACCCGAGGCCCCGGAGACCTCAACCAAAACAACCAACCAGTCCTAATACCTATTAGAACTTATTCAAGCCTTCAAACCAAATCACATAACACCAAAATCACAAATTATACATGTATTCAAGCCTAAAAACATAGAAATTTCCCAAAATCCACAACGATGCCGAAACACGTCAAAACTAGTCCGAATGACCTGAAATTTGACACACAGGTCACAAATGGTACTACGGACCTATAGCCACTCTCAGAATACCATTGCGAGGCCGATATCAAAATTTCACCTATCGACTGAAATCGAAGAAATTCTAACTTTCGTCAATTCAAGCCTAACTCTACTATAGACCTCGAAACCACATTCCGGACACGCTCCTAACCCCGAAATCACTCAATGGATCTAACAGAGTCGACAAAACTCTGTTCCGGACCCGTCTTCACACAGTTCCACCCATGGTCCGATTTCTAAGGCTTAACACATAATTAGGGACTAAGTGTCCCAAAACTCCCCGAATTTCATATCTAATCACTCCGGCATGTCCCAAGAGCATAAACAAATGTGAGGAAAATAGTTATTAGGAAATCGGGGCTCTAACTCTCAAAACGACCGGCCGGGTCGTTACATTCTCCCGCTCTTAAAATCATCATTTACCCTCGAACGAGAATAAAACATACCTGAAGCTGTGAAGAGATAAGGGCACTGGCTGCGCATATCCTGCTCGGTCTCCCAAGTTGCCTCGTCGACCGGCTGATCTCTCCACTGAACCATTACTGATGCAATATTCTTCGACCTGAGATTTTTGACCTATCTATCCAAAATGGCTATTGGCTCCTCAACATAAGATAGATCTTTGTCCAACTGGACTGAACTGGAGTCCAATACATGAGTCGGATCGACGTGATACTTCCGGAGCATAGACACGTGGAATACCGGATGAACTCCTGCTAGTCTGGGAGGCAAGGCAAGCTCATAGGCAACATCCCCAACACACCGCAATATCTCAAAAAAGCCAATAAATCTCGGACTCAACTTACCCTTCTTCCCGAACCTCATGACGCCCTTCACAGGCAATACCCACAGCAAAACTCGATCACCAGTAATAAATTCCATATCGCGAACCTTCCGGTCCGCATAACTCTTCTTCCTGGACTGGGCTGCACGAAGTCTCTCATGAATCACCTTCACCTTGTCTAGGGCATCCTGGACCAAATTTGTACCCAACAATCATGCCTCGCCCGGCTCGAACCATCCCACTTGAGACCGGCATTGTCTACCATACAAAGCCTCATACGGCTCCATCTGAATGTTGGACTGGTAACTGTTGTTGTAGGCGAACTATGAGAGTGGAAAGTATTGGTCCCATGACCCTCCAAACTCACAAGCACGGAGCATATCCTCAAGAATCTGAATCGTGCATACGGGTTGCCCGTCCATCTGAGGGTGAAAGGTTGTGCTCACCTCCACCCTGGTGCCCAACTCCTGATGTATGGCTCTCCAGAACCGTGATGTGAACTGTGTACCTCTGTCTGAAATGATAGATATTGGGATACCGTGAAGGCGGACCATTTCTCGAATATAAATCTCAGCCAACCTCTCTGAAGAGTAAGTGGTCAGCACCGGAATAAAATGAGCTGACTTGGTCAGCCGATCCACAATTACCCAAACAACATCGAACTTTCTCAAAGTCCATGGAAGTCCAACTACAAAGTCCATAGTGATCTGCTCCCACTTCCACACTGGAAGCTCAATCTGCTGAAGTAATCCTCCTGGTATCTGATGTTCATATTTAACTTGCTGACAGTTGAGACACTTGGCCCCAAATTCCATTATGCTCTTCTTCATCCTTCTCTACCAATAGTGTTGTCTCAGGTTCTGGTGCATCTTCGTGGCACCGGGATGGATGGAGTACCGCCAGCTATGGGCCTCCTCCAGAATCAACTCCCGAAGCCCATCTACATTGGGCACATAGATACACCCTTGCATCCTTATCACACCACCATCATCTACAGACACATCTCTAGAATTGCCTCGTCGGACCATATCCTGAAGAACCAGAAGGTGGGGTTCATCATACTAGCACTCTCTGATGCGGTCATAAAGAGAAGATCAGGAAACCACACAAGCTAACACCCGGCTAGGCTCTGAAATATCCAACCTCACAAACTGGGTGGCTAAAGTATGAACATCCAGGGCTAAAGGCCTATCAGCCGCCGAAATATATGCCAAGCTCCCCAAACTCTCCGTCCGACAACTCAAGGCATCGACCACTACATTGGCCTTCCCCAGGTGGTATAATATGATGATATCATAGTCTTTAAGTAGCTCCAACTACCTCCGCTGATGTAGATTAAGGTCCTTCTGCCTGAACAAGTGCTGCAAACTCCGGTGATTAGTGAAAATCTCACTGGGAACACCGTATAAACAATGACGCCAGATCTTCAGGGCATGAACAATAGCTGCTAACTCGAGGTCATGAACTGGATAATTCTTCTCATACACCCTCAACTGCTTGGACGAGTAGGCAATCACCCTACTGTGCTGCATTAATAGTGCTCCAAGGCCAATCCTCGAGACATCACAGTAGACATTGTAGGACTCCGATCCGTAGGCAACACTAATACTGGGGCCGTAATCAAAGTTGTCTTGAGCTACTGAAATCTCTCCTCACACTCCTCAGTCCACCTAAACGGATCACCTTTCTGGGTCAGCCTGGTCATAGGTGCTGCAATAGATGAAAATCCCTTTACAAAGTGTCGGTAGTACCCTACCAACCCAAAGAAACTGCGGTTCTCCATAGCTAATGACGGTCTAGGCCAACTCTGCACCGCCTCCACCTTCTTCGGATCTACCTTGATCCCACCCAAGAATGCCACTGAATCAAGCCAGAACTCACACTTGGAGAATTTTGCATACAATATCTTCTCCCTCAAGGTCTGAAGCACGGTCCTCAAGTGCTGCTCATGATCTTCCCGTGATGGGGAATACACCAGGATGTCGTCAATAAACACAATGATGAAGGAATCAAGATAAGGCCGGAACACACTGTGCATCAAATGCATAAAAGTTTTTGGGGAATTGGTCAGCCCAATGACATGACAAGAAACTCATAGTGACCATATCTTGTCCTGAAGGCAGTCTTCGGGATAGCCGGCTCCCAAATATTCAGCTGATGATAGACAGATCGCAAGTCAATCTTGGAGAATACTCTGGAACCCTACAACTGGTCGAATAATTCATCAATGCGAGGAAAAGGATACATGTTCTTCATTGTAACTTTGTTCAGCTGCCGATAATCAATACACATACGCATAGAGCCATCATTTTTCTTCACAAATAGAGTTGGAGCACCCCAAGGTGATATAATGGGCCTGATGAAACCCCTATCAAGCAACTCTTGTAACTGCTCCTTCAACTTTTTCAACTCAGGAGGAGTCATACGGTAAGGGGGAATAGAAATGGGCTGAGTGCCCGACAACAAATCAATGCCGAAATCAATATATCTGTCGGGCAGCATACCCCGAAGATCGGCTGGGAATACATCAGGAAAGTCCCTCACTACTGGAACTGACTCAACCGGAGAAGTATCAATGCTGACATCTCCAACATTGGCCAAATACACATGATACCCCTTCTCAACCATCCGCTGAGCCTTAAGAAATGAAATGACCCTGCGGGGAGTATACTCTAAGGTACCTCTCCACTCTAACCTTGGAAAACATGGCATAGCCAGCATCACGGTCTTAGCGTGACAATCAAGAATAGAAAAATGGGGCGACAACCAGTCCATGCCCAAGATAAACTCGAAATCTACCATGCTGAATAATAACAAATCAACCTTGGTCTCAAAACCACTAAGAGTAATCAAACACGACCAATATACGCGGTCCACAACTAGAGAGTCTCCCACAGGAGTAGATACATAAACAGGGGAACTCAAAGAATCCTGAAATATCCCCAAATGTGGAGCAAAATTAGAGGACACATATGAGTACGTAGAGCCTGGGTCAAATAATACTGATGCATCCCTATGATAGACAAGGAAAATACCTGTGATGACTGAATATGAAGCAACGGCCTCGGAACAGGCTGGAAGGTCATAGTATCTGGCCTGGCCTCCCCCTCTAGGGTTACCTTTACCTCCCCAACCTCCACCTTAAGCTGGCTGAGGAGGTGGAGTGGAAGCTGGGGCTTGAAGAATAGCCGGAGGACCCGGCGGAGCACGTGGAGGCTGATAAGACTATGGAGGTGCACCCCTCCTGGCCCTGGGGAAATCTCTAATCATGTGACGAGTGTCATCACCACTCAAAACAACCCCTCGGAGGATGCTGCGGATGAGACTGAATAAGAGTTGGTCTGCTGGGCAGGCCGGTAATAGCACCTCGAACTAGAGGCATACTGGATACAGGCGGTGCATAATAGGACTCCCGAGGTCTAGGAGGAGCTGGAATACCGCTAGGTGCTGGAATAGCTGAATAAACAGGGGACCCACAAAGCCCCTACCGTAGCATGTTGTTGGTACAAGAGCTCCTGATAAAGGGCCGGTCTCTCGAGACCTCTAGGCCTCTCTCTCCTCTCGGTCCCGGGCAAACATGCCCTCTAATCACCTGGCAATACTCACTGCCTGCTAATAAGTGATATATATTTCCAACTCTCTGGCTATACTAGTCTGAATACTAGGGTGGAGTCCCTCAATGAAGCGGCTAACCCTCTCTGATTGTGGAAACCAAGGCTGGTGCATGCCGAGCAAACTCAATGAAACGGACTGCATACTCCGACACAGTGCGAACTCCGCACGCCAAGTATACCCTGAGGCTCTGAGGGACATACTCTCGCAGAAACATCTCTGAAAAGTGAGTCCAAGTGAGTGAGGCTGCCTTGGCGGGACTACTCAGCTCATAGGCATGCCACCACTAATATGTCACTCCCCTCGGCTGAAAAGCGGTGAAAGAAATCCCATTGGTCTCCACAATGCCCATAGTGCGGAGAATACGATGACACTCCTCAAGAAAACCTAGAGCATCCTCTGAAGCTAGTCCGCTGAAAGTAGGTGGGTGGTACTTCTTGTACCTCTTAAATCTGAGCTGCTCTGCCTCAGAAGCAGCTACCCTGGTCTCACACTGTACTGGAGCCACTAGGGGCATAGGAATATACTCTGGGGCCTAATCAACCTGGCCCCTCTGCTCAGGAATGCAGGTTGCGGGAGTCTGTTCCCCTCCCCCGGCCTGAGATGTAGCAGGAGATATTGGAAGTAGTCCATCCTGGGCTAGAGTGCTGAACATGCTCATGAACTGAGCCAAAGTCTCCTGGAGGGATGGAGCAACAATAGGGACCTCTTGTGCCGACTCCCCAGCTGAAGCTGTTGTAGGCTCCTCTTTCATTACTCTTGCCGGTGCTCAGTCTACACCGCGTGCTCATCCGCTACCCCTACCCCTGCCTCTGGTGGCTCATGTTGGGGGCAGGGGTGCCTGGTCGTTGGTCCATCCGGTACGGAGCCTCACCATCTGTGAAAGAACAGAATAGAGTTTTAGAATTTTTTTTGATGTCAATAACTCGCACGACAAGGAAATCAAAGAAATATGATTGTTCTTAACAGTTACATAGCCTCCCGAAGATAGATACGGATGTCTCCGCACTGATCCGCGAGAACCTAATAAACCGGCTTGTGACTTATAACTCCTATGAACCTTGACGCTCTGATACCAACTTGTCACAACCCGATTTACCCTCTGAAGGTGTCGTGACAATACCTAGTCTCTATGACTAGGTAAGCCTACTATAAAGAAAAAAAATTTAATTGAAACACAGGCAATAAAGAGGATAAGTGCAATGACATAAATAACGTATTGGCTGCTCGGCTCATACAAAAAATATAGCTTCCCAAAATACGGAATGTCACAGATAGTCACAAGCTTCTAACACTACTTTAGCTCTAACAAAAAAATTAGAAAGTACATAAGAACATCTCTACAAGATAGAATGGAAGGAGACTCGGAGGATTCTGCAGACGCGGTAAAAATACCTTGCAGTCTCCTAGAATCAGCAGTAGCGACTAACCACGAGGCTAATAGCTTGTACCTGGATCTGCACACGAATACATGTGCAGGAAAGGGCATGAGTACACCACATTTGGTACCGAGTAAGTGTCAAGCCTAACCCTAGTCAAGTAGTGACGAGGTCAGGTTAAGACTCTACTGGATTTCTATGTAAATCAATTTAAAACAGTACATGTATAGGTATGTATACACGCATAGGGGGATCTCCCGAAATACGTCTCTAGTCCCAAAAAAAATATGCAATACAGGGGGATCTCCTGCAATACGTCTGTAGTCCTAATTTAAATATGCAGTACAAGGGAATCTCCCGGAATACGTCCGTAGTCCCAATTTAACTATGCAATACATGGGTATCTCCCGGAATACGTATGTAGTCCCAATTTAAATATGCTATGCAGGATTAATGACAAGTATATATTGAAATCACACGGTTTATACAAGTCACAGATAAGGCATATTAGGGCTTAACTAAGCCTGGTGCACAGAAAATCAAGTAGACAATTAAGAATGTAAGCATGCTTTCCTAATCTAAACTAAAAAATATATCATACGAGAGCAAGTTCATAGAAGAGAAAATAATTTATGTTTTAGCAAGGAAGAAAAATGAGATTTTTTAAACAACGGCACGTGTACGTACTCGTCACCTCATGTATACGAAGCCCACACCACATTTAGCATCAAATATCATAAGGGGGAAGTCCCCAACACAAGGTTAGGCAAGACACTTACCTCAACTGCTCAAATCAACCCGGAATCACGTTCTTGCCACGAGTACCAAACTCTGAATGGCCCGAATCTATTCAAATAAGTTTCAAAATGTGAATATCATTACAAGAAACTAGTTCAACAAATAAACTTAAAGCCTAAGCGCGAAATTAGGGAACTTCCACAAAAAGTCTCCCGGGCCCACGACTCGGAATCGGGCGAAAGTCACAAATTCCGAACACCCATTCACTCACGAGTACTCAACAAAAAATCATCCTAATCTGACGTCGAAATCTTACTCAAAACTCGGATTCTCAATTGG
This sequence comes from Nicotiana paniculata, assembly GCA_005239505.1. Taxonomy (NCBI): domain Eukaryota; kingdom Viridiplantae; phylum Streptophyta; class Magnoliopsida; order Solanales; family Solanaceae; genus Nicotiana; species Nicotiana paniculata. The sequence goes on along the minus strand of ML335023.1, from coordinate 91,772 downwards.
GGGGACCTTTCTCTCATTTTCAAACACTTTCCCATCATTTCTCCCTTATTAGATTGCAGAATTCACTATAGATTGATAAAATACAAGGGAAATAGGGTTAGGAATCGTTACCTATTGATCTCCTCTTCAAAATCCTCACAAAATCACATAATCCCGAGCTCCAATTAATTTTAGAAATTATGAAGTCCAAAGCCTCGAATTGCCTATTCTGCCCAGCGATTTCCGCTACTGCGGCCAATTGGACCGCACCTGCGGTCAAGCACCTGCTGAAAATGCATCGCAGGTGCGACAACTCATTAATTGGGTTGGGGCCGCATCTGCAGTCTCCCAGCCGCACCTACGGACCCAGTCGGCCTTGGGAAAACCTACACCTGCGCAACCCATTATCGCACCTGCATGTCCGCACTTGCGGCTCCCCTTCCGCAGGTGCGAGACACCAGAACCAGCAACTTCAGATATAGGCTTAAGTCAAAAATCTTCCCGTTTGAGCATCCAAAACCCACCCGAGGCCCCCGAGACCTAAACTAAAACTACTAACCACTCCTAATACCTCATTCGAACTTAGTCGAGCCTTTAAACCACATCACATAACACCAAAATCACAAATTATACATGGATTCAAGCCTAAAAACATAAAAATTTCCCAAAATCCACAACGATGCCGAAACACGTCAAAACTAGTCCGAATGACCTGAAATTTGACAAGCATGTCAAAAATGGTAGTGCGTACCTATAGCCACTCCCAAAATCCCATTCCGAGCCTGATATCAAAATTTCACCTATCGGCTAAAATCGCCGAAATTCTAACTTTCGCCAATTCAAGCCTAACTCTACTACAGATCTCGAAACCACATTCCGGATGCGTTGCTAACCCCGAAATCACTCAACGGAGCTAACAGAGTCGACGGAACTCTGTTGCGGACCCTTCTTCACACAGTTCCACCCACGGTCTAATTTTTAAGGCTTAGTACATAATTAGAGATTAAGTGTCCCAAAACTCATCGAATTTCATAGCTAATCACTCCTGCAAGTCCCAAAAGCAGAAACAAACATGGGAAAAATAGTTATTAGGTTATCGGGGCTCTAACTCTCAAAAAGACCGGCTGGGTCATTACAATATCCATCTGCAAAGCTCAGACATCATAATTGCTATTGTTGTTCTTCTAATTACCTTGACTCGAACCACCTTGGTCATTGCGCCAATTTTGCTGGACTTGCCATTGCAGGTTTGGCCTCCATTGATTTTGTTGGCGATATCCTCCTTGAGAACTAAGAACAAAGTTGGCTTCTTCAAACTCTTGATTTCCCGTCGGTTGCATGTCTTCCACAACATTTAACTTCTTCGTTTGACTCTCCGAAAAAATCTTTGTCAACACATCAATGTTGGTGGAAAGACCGGCAATCAATTGGTCTGTCTCTTGATTTTCTTTGATAATATTGGTGAGAGAGGAGTACCCTAAGAAATTCCACCACTAGCATCTTTGGAATGCCATACTTGATTGTGTTTGGCTATTTATCTAGAATTTGTTTAATCCGGGTGAATTATTTGTCCATGAAAGATCCGTCTACTGAATTTTTTTCTATGGACTGAGACAATGGATCCAAACCCATGTAGAACTTCTCCATCAGAATTCCATCTAGAAAACCATGATTTGGTGACCTCATTAAGTACAACTTGAATTGGTCCCACGCTTCATGTAAGTGTTCTTCTGGTATTTGCTTGAAGAAGAAGATTTTATCTCTAAGCTCAGACTTCTTGGTATGAGGGAACCACTTGGACAAGAAGGCACGGACAATCTCATGCCAATAAGTGATGGATTGAGGAGGTATATTTTGAATCCACTTTCTTGCTTCTCCAGTCGATGAGTATTTGAATACTCGCAATCTCAAGGCGTCGTCTATTACATTGTTCTGCTTATGCATGGCGCATACACCCAAGAAGTTCCTAAGGTGTTGCGTTGGATCATCATCTGTAAAGTTTCTAAATAATCATTCTGCTTTAAGCATTAGGATTAACCCATGTTCTACTTTGAATATAGCAGCTTCTACCCGTGGAGGAAGGATAGCATTGGTATCATCAAGATATTCCTCAATGTCCGCAAAGGGATTCTCATCTTCCTCATACTCGGCCATTCTCACCTATCACACCAAGCAAAGCAAGAAAAATGTGATGGAATAGAAAAGATGTAAAGTAAAGTGCACACTAGTTAGTAATTTCAAAACCGTATTCCCCGGCAACGACGCCAAAATTTGATACGCTCAAATTACACCTTAAAATAATGCAAAGCGATCGATCTCAAATATAGTAACCCAACGAGGTTGGGATCGAATCCCACAGGGAATAGGCGTGAAAAGTTTACTTGAGTAGTGTGAATCTTAACTTAACTCGTCTTTCTGTTCCGTAGAGTAACAAAAGTATTGTAGTAGATTGAATTGTAATTTAATAACAAGGATGATTAAATAAGGTAGTAATTAATTTGATTATCTAAACCAAGGTAATTAATTTGATTATCAAATTAATTTGATTAATGTAATTCTACCGGTGTTATTATGATATATTTCTAATGGACGATCCTTTTGATATGCAAATGATTTCTAAATAACTACCCAATATTTTCCAATATATGGGTAGTATTTCTCTTTATTATTTTTCCAAATATAAAAGAGTTGCAATTAAGAGTAATCAATGTATGCCAAATAAAATACACTTATTCCTAAGTGATTCCATTAAACAAGGTTTAAAACCTTGAGTCTTTGATATTTACTCATACTAAACGCTAACTCAACATTCCAAGTCGAGAAAGAATATAATGGCGCTTGCTAATGTTTGCAAACACTAAAAATAAATGAAGAATGAGAAGTAAATAAATATCAACCAATCATTATACATATATTCAATGTTAAACACCCATTGACATTACACTCATTTAAGGTCCACAACCTTAGTATTTAAAAATAGTCACACATGCTAAAATACAAAAGTAAAGGAATATTAAATGTCATAAATGCTTACAAAACTGCATGATTCTTCACTTGAAAACTTCCAAAAGATGGGACTATTCAAAGTTTGGATTGTAGCTCTTTTTCCAAACAAGATGCCCCCAAAAACCCCCAATAAATCTATTTATAGTGGGCTAAAACTCGGTGCCAATTTTGGACAAAAATGCCCTTCCAGGTAAAATATACGACCGCATTTCTGTCACATAATAGATATGCGGTCCGTATTTTCTTTAATCTCACCGGATCTTCAAAACCCTAGTTCCAGGAAGTCACCACATTCCAGTTATGTGGTCCGCATTGTCGAATGCGGCTGCATAGTGTCATTGCGTTTATGTCTTTAGTGAAATTATTGAAAGTTAAGAACTCATTGAAACTAATTGATTCTATTTTGAAACGTTTTTGTTTTGTCTAACTTTCTAACTCTTTATTTTCTGTGAATTATTATATGGATCCCCATGTATATCTTGCCCTAAACCCAATAGAGAAAATAATTCTGTATGAGTGGTTGTCAATTTTGAGCGATGCAAACTAGGTTCTTTTTTTTTCTATTTTGTCTTCAAAATCCATGTTTTTTTTAAAAGAGTTACAATATAACATTCAAGGAGAGGTATCATAGGTTAGAAATAATATGGATCACATCAATGCAATACTCGGTATGACACTCCTCGAAAAGGGGCTACACGTGGTATTTGCGCATCGGTCATTGATGCGAGACTAGAATTCATAGTTTAACATGTTATATTCCTTACAATTTATGCGCATTAATGATAAAAATATACTTTTTATGTGCTTAATGGAGTTTATTTCATGTGTAGGTGAATTGGAGATGAAAACCGAGCTAAATGGATGCAAATACGTCGAAAATACGCTTGAGAGGCGAAGAGGGAACACCCTTGCCTTATCCAGGCATTTGCCTCCTAAAGTCAGGCTGGCCCTGGCGTTAGGGGCGTTTGCCTCCTAAAGCCAGGTTGCACCTGGCGTTAGGGGGCGTTTGCCTCCTAAAGCCAGGCATGCCCTGGCCTTAAGGGGGCGTTTAGCCCCTCTTCCCAAACCGCATAACACCCTTCATGGGTGACACCTTCAGCAAAACCTTCTTCCCAACCATGAAAGATACATCCCGCACCTTCCGGTCTGCGTAGCTCTTCTGTCTAGATTGCGTTGTGTGAAGCTGCTCCTGAATCAACTTCACCTTATCTAACGCATCCTGAACAAAATTTGTACCCAAGATCCTAGCCTCACCCGGCTCAAACTAACCAACCGGAGATCTACACCTCCTTTTATACAAAGCCTCATATATAGCCATCTGAATACTCGATTGTTAACTATTGTTATTTGCGAACTCCGCGAGTGGCAGAAATTGGTCCCATGAACCCCCAAAATCAATAACACAAGCGCGCAACATGTCCTCTAGTATCTAAATAGTGCGCTGGGACTGCCCGTCCGTCTGAGGATGAAAAGTTGTGCTCAACTCAACTTGAGTACCCAACTCTCTCTGCACGGCCCTCCAAAGCTGTAATGTGAACTGAGTACCTCTGTCAGAAATGATGGAAACTAGAACACCATGCAATCGGACAATCTCCCGGACATAAATCTCAGCTACCCGCTCCGAAGTATAAGTAGAACCAACATGAATGAAGTGTGCGAACTATGTCAGCCGATCCATAATAATCCAAATAGCATCTAACTTCCTCGAAGTCCATGGGAGCCCAACTACAAAGTCTATGGTTATCCACTCCCACTTCCACTCCGGAAAGTCCAACCTCTGAAGCAATCCACCTGGTCTCTGGTGCTCATACTTGACCTGCTGACAGTTGAGACACTGAGCTACAAATGCGACGATATCCTTCTTCATCAGCCTCCACCAATAATGATTTCTCAGATCTTGATACATCTTCTCGATACCGGGATAGATAGAATACCGCGAGCTGTGGGCCTCCTCTAGTTACAACTCCCGAAGCCCATCTACATTAGGCACACATATCCGACCCTGCATCCTCATCACACCATCATCACTAATAACTACATCCCTAGCATCACCTCGTCCAACTCTATCCTGAAGAATGATCAAGTGTGGTTCATCATACTGGCGCTCTATGATATGGTCATAAAGAGAAGACCTCGAGACTACGCAAGAAAATACCCGACTAGGCTCCGATATATCTAACCTCACAAGCTGGACTGCTAAGGTGTGAACATCAAGTGCTAAAGGTCTCTCTATTGGTGGAAGATATGCTAGACTCCCTAAACTCCCTGTCCGGCGACTCAAGGCATTGACCACTACATTGGCCATCCCCGGATGGTATAGAATAGTGATATCATAGTCCTTGAGAAGCTCCAACCATCTCCGCTGACGCAAATTCAGATCCTTCTTCTTAAACAAATGTTGTAGACTACGGTGATCAATAAAAACCTCACAATGAACACCATATAAATAATGAGGCCATATCTCCAAGGCGTGAAGAATGGCTTCTAACTCAAGATCATGCACCGGATAATTCTTCTCATGAGTCTTCAACTGGCACGAGGCGTAGACAATCACCCTACCCCCCTGCATCAATACACAACCAATGCCTATCCTCGAGGCGTCATAACATACGGTATAAGAACCTGAAGCTGATGGCAATACTAACATTGGAGTTGTGGTCAAAGCTGCCTTGAGCTTCTGAAAGCTCTCCTCACACTCATCCGATCACCTAAATGGAGCACCCTTCTGGGTCAATTTATTCATGGGTGACGCAGTAGAAGAGAATCCCTCCACAAAACAACGGTAATAGCCTGCCAAACCAAGAAAGTACTTAATCTCTGTAGGACGGCCTGGGCCAACTCTGCACCGCCTATATTTTCCTTGGATCCACCTGAATACCCTCACTGGACACCACGTGCCTTAAGAATGCTACTGAGCCAAGCCAAAACTCACACTTGGAGAACTTTTCATAAAGCTTCTCCTCCTCTCAATATCTGTAATACAACTCTCAAATGCTGAGCGTGCTCCTCCTGGGTACGAGAGTACACCAGGATGTCATCAATGAATAAAATAATGAGGAATCCAAGTATGGCTGAAATACGTTGTTCATTAGATGCATGAACATTGCTGGGGCATTGGTCAGCCCAAAGGACATCACAAAAAACTAATAGTGTCCATAACGGATCCTAAAATCCATCTTCGGAATGTCTGAATCCCGAATCTTCAGTTGATGATACCCAGATCTCAAATCAATCTTAGAGAACATCGTGGCTTCCTGAAGCTAGTCAAACAAATCATCAATACGAGGAAAGGGATACTTATTCTTGACTGTAACCTTGTTCAACTTACTTTAGTCAATACCCATTCTCATAGAACCATGCTTCTTCCTCACAAATAACATCGGTGCACCCAAAGGTGACACACTAGGCCAAATAAACCCCTTATCTAGGAGTTCCTGAAGTTGCTCTTTAAATTGACTTCAACTCCGCCGGTGCCATACGATGTGGTGGAATAGAGATAGGTCGAGTGCTTGGCACCAAATCAATACCAAAATCAATATCCATATTGGACGGCGTGCCCGATAGGTCTGTAGGGAACACATCCGGAAAATCATGGACCACATGAACAGAATAATAGCGGGAGTATCAGCACTAACATCCCTCAAAAAAGCCAAATACTATAAGAACCCTTTCTCCACCATGCGTTGAGCCTTCTAGAATGAAATCACCCTACTAGGCACATAATCAATGGAAACTCTCCATTCAACTCTCGGAAACCCCGGCATCGCCAAGGTCACGGTCTTAGTGTAACAATCTAGAACAGCATGACACGGAGATAGCCAATCCATGTCCAATATCACATCAAATTCAACCATGCTAAGCAATAACAGATCCACTCGGGCATCTAGACCCCAGTAGATACCACACATGACCGATACAAAACTGTCCACAGCAATAGTATCGCCCACCAGAATCGACACATGAACAAATGTAACTAATGACTCATAGGGCATATCTAAAATATGAGCAAAATATGATGAAATATAGGAATACGTGGAACCAGGATCAAATAAGACCAAAAAATCACAATGACAAACTGAGACAATACCTGTAATCACTGCATCTGAGGCCATAACATCTGGTCTGGCTGGAAGGGCATAAAAATGGGCCTGACCTCCACTTGATCGACCTCCCCCTCTAGGGTAGCCTTTAGTTGCCTGACCCCCGCCCCTAGCTGCCTGGGCAGCTGGTGATTAGCCCTCTATCTAAAGTCGAGGGCTGACTCCTCTGCTGATATTGACCCCTAAGAAGATGGGAACACTGCCTCCCTATATGCCCGAACTCTCCACACTCGTAACAACTCCCTGGGGTGAGAGACTGGGACTGAAGGAAAACCCTAGCACCAAGATAACCACTAGAAGAACCAGGCATAGATGAACCCTGAACCGATGGTCCACGGGATGAGCTCTAGGCTGGAAGGGCACTGAATGGTGAGCGGCTCGGATGAGAATTGCGGGGACCATGCCCCGATGATGCACCACTATAAGTTGGGCGAGCTGGCTGAGTAGGTCTAAATGGGCGGCCTCTGTTATGCTGAAACTAACCCTTGGAGGGAACACTACTAAAGCTGCCAGACCGTCGAGGCTCTTGGCCTCTCTCCCATATCGCTCCTAGCGACAAACTGACTCAATATCTTAGGTAATATCAACAACCTACTCAAAAGTGGAACCCGATACCCCCTCTCTCTGGTCATAAGAATCCAAAGCTGATAGGTGAGTCCATCTACGAGCCTCCTAATCCTCTCTCTCTCTCTGAAGGAACCAACTCAATAACATGACGGTCTAGCTCTAAAAATCGCATCTCATACTGCGTCACAATCATATCATCCTGATACAACTGCTCAAACTGCCTGCGCAGCTCCTCTCTACGGGACTGTGGAACATAATTCTCTAGGAAGAGAGTGGAAAACTTCTCCCAAGCAAGGGGCGGTGAACCAACAGGCCTACGCCTCTCATCAGACTCCCACCAAGTAAATGCAGCTCCTGAAAACTGGAAAGTAGTAAACGAGATCCCACTGGTCTCCAATATCCCTGTTGTACAAAGAATCATCTGACACTTGTCTAAGGAACCGTGGGCATCCTCGCCCTCAAAACCACTGAAAGTCGATGGCTGAAGTCTACCAAATATCTGCAACCTACACTGCTCGTCATTAACCATAACTGGAACCACATAGTCCTGAACATGTGCAACCAGCTGAGCTGGAGGTGCCTCAGGTCTCTGAAGTCCCTAAATAACTTGCTCAGGTGTACCGGCAGCAAGAGTCTAAGTGCCTTCCCTGGACTGAGAAGTAGCAGCCGTAGAAGAAACAGGGACCGCCTGTGCAATACTAGTGCATACGACACGGTCAAAATCTGAGCCAAGGTGTCTTGGAGACCCGGAATAACAATAGGCACCGTCAGTGCCTGGGCTGGTCCCGCTGGAACATCTACGGTTGGGACCTGATCTGGAATAATAGACGGGTCTATGGGTACTGCCCCGGATGTTGCACGAGATGCACCCCTACCTCTACCACGGCCTCGACCCCTCACGGGCCTAGCTGGTGGCTGATCATCCTGCCCGGTGGCACGTGTCCTCACCATATGTGAGATAATGAAACAACAGAAGTTTCGCACGACAAGAATTCAAGAATGTGAGATTTTTCCTAAGGGTTCTGCAGCCTCTCGAAGATAAGTACAGACGTCTCCGTACCGATCTGCAAGACTCTACTAAAATTGCTCATGACCGGTGAGTCCTATGTAACCTAGGCTCTGATACCAACTTGTTACGACCCCAAACCACCCTGGCCATGATGGCGCCTATCGTGATACTAGGTTAGCCAATTCACCACTTAGAGCATACAGAAACTTTTAATTCAAATCATTACTAATTCGATATTTCATAAAAGGGTTTCTGTTTAAACATTTCAAAACAAAGTTATACCAAAACATTTAAATACAGCCCAAACAACCAGGAGTCATCAGTCATGAGCAACGAAATGAAAATACAAGTCTGAAACTGTCTCCTTAATACAATATAAATCTGAGAATGTAAATACTAAAGAAATAAGAAGGAGAAAGGCAAGGTTGCGGACGCTGTCCAGCTACCTCGCAAATCTCAAATAAGCTCCAAAGGAATAAATCAGCTCTCACTCAGCCCTGGCACCTGAATCTGCACACAAGGTGCAGGGAGTAACGGGAGTACGCCAACTCAGAAGTAACAATTATAACTAAAGACTGAGTGCAGTGATGAGCATTTAAAATCATAAAATTTCATGACATAAATAACAGTGGAGATAAATGAATCAAATCAGGAATTTAAATTCCGAATATTTCGTAAAACTCCAGTTTCCAATGAAATCTTGTTTAAAACATTTTGTTCAACATTATCGATATAGGCTCAGTGTAAACGAGGGTGAAAACAGTAGTTTCATAAACATAATCCCCTCGGGAAAAGTAGCACGCACAAATATAGCCTCTCGACAAGCCTCTCAGTCACATGTGATAGAATTAGCACCAATCAACACTCACGCTCAATAGGTACCATAAAATAACTGTTGCAGCGTGCAGCCCGATCCATAAATAGTCGATTGTGCTCACTAGGGGTGTGCAGACCCCGGAGGGGTTCCTACAACCCAAGTGCTATATCGTTGCGGTGTGCAGCCTGATCCAATATCGTTGCGGCGTGCAGACCGATCCAATATATCACTTNTATAACGCTGTGGCGTGTGGCCCATCCATAACTATCCTCACAATCCGGCCCTCGGCCTCACTCAGTCATCAACCTCACAAGCCACTCGGGCATTTCAGTACAAACTCAGGGAACTCAACCCAAAAAAAATTTCATATATATTAAAATAGAGTGATGATCTAGATTAAATAATAAACATGTATAAATCATGACTGAGGATATGCTTTCTATCAAAAACAGTGTGAGGATGATAGTAAAATACCCCTGAGAGTCCAAACAGTACGACACAAGGCCTCCAACATGGCATTCAGCCCAATATAACAAAATGATTTCTAAAACACATAGATATCATATAGAGTTTATCAAAATATGCAACTCTACAGTTTCCACAGGGCGGACCAAGTCACAATCCCTACTGGTGCACGCCCACACGCCCGTCGCCTAGCACGTGTGTCACCTCATTTATCGAAATAGTATGAAATTTTGGGCTTTCATACCCTCAGGTCTAGATTTACAATCGTTATTTACCTCAAACCGGATGAAAATCTACTCTATGATGCCCATGCCACTCGACTCAGCCTCAATTCTCTCCGAACCTATTCAAAATAAGATTCATATCGTCAATATATACTAAAGGAACAAAACCCACATGAAAACAATCAAATTACATCAAGAATCTTGAAATTGGCCAAACCTAACCTCCGGGACCACGTCTCGGAATCCAACAAAAATTACAAAACTAGAATCCTCGTTCACTCACGAGTCTACCCATATCAAATTCCTCAAAATTCGACATCGAATGGCCATTCAATTCCCCAAAATAAACTCTCCAAATTTCCTCCATTTTTCTCTAATGTTCACCCCAAACTCCCAATTTAGATGACAAAAATCAAGACACAATCATGGAATTTAACAAAAATTAAGTGAAGAACACATACCCCCAATTACTCCTCAGAAAATCTCCTCTAAAATCGCCCTCTCTCGAGTTCTCTAGTAAAATTTAGAATTATGAACTCAAACCCTCGTTTTGAACTTTAAACATTCTGCCCGACTATTCCTTCATCGCAATCGCGAAAATAGCCTCGCGATCACGAAGCACAAATGAGGTTTCCCCTCATATAACCTTACGTGATCGCGTAAACACTCACGCGTTCGCGATTCACTTCCACACAACACCACGCGGTCGGAACCTGCCTCACGTGATCGCATAGAACAATCGCCTCAGTCTTCACCAGGTCACTTCCTTCTACGCGAATGCAACCATGGCCACGCGTTCGCGAAGCACAACACCACACCCACACATGATCGCAACCTAACCTCTGTGATCGCATAGAACAAAACCAACGCAACCCCAGCTAAGCCTACACGATCGCGCCTCCTCCTCGCGATCGTGAAGAACAAATCTTGTGCAACAAAACACCAGAAAATATGCCAACTTTTCAAGTCCAAAAATGACCCGTTGAGCTACCAAAACACACCCGAGGCCCTCGGGACCTCGACCAAACATGCGAACACATCCCATAACATCACCAGAACTTAGTCGAATCCTCGGAACACTCAAAACAACATCAAAATACCAAATCAACTCAAAGTTCAAGCCTAAGGATTTCTAAACTTCCGAAATTTGCCTACGATGCCGAAACCAACCAAACCACGTCCGAATGACCTAAAATTTTGCACACATATCACAAATGACATTACGAACCTAAATCAACTTCCAGGATTCCATTCTGGCCCCAATAGTTAATTTTCCACTGCTGATCGAAAATCGCCAAAAATCCAATTTCGCCAATTCAACTCTAGTTCTACCACGTACATCCAATAACATTATGAACACACTCTTAAGTCCCAAATACGTAACGAAGCTATATGAACCATAAAAACCCAATTCTGAGATCATTTACCTATAAGTCAACTTTCGGTTGTCTTTTCCAACTAAATCACCAACTTAAGAGACTAAGCATCTCATTTTTCTCTACAATCACTCCGAACCCAAACCAATCGACCCAACACAACATAAAAGAGCTGAAGCATATAAGAATGAAGCAGAAATGAGAAAAATGGGGCTAAATTCTCGGAACGACCAGTCGGGTCGTTACATTCTTCCCCAAAGTATTGGTAAGTGATTCTAATCCACTTTCTTTCAATTACCCATTACATCTCATGAATTTTCAACCTAAAATCTAGAGTGTTCGTGCTAGAATTAGTGTTTTTAGGTAGAAAATAGGGATTTTGAAAATTAAGTCTTTAGACCTCGGATTGAGGTCAGATTGAAAAACCAATTATATATTCATGCTCGGGGTAAATGGCTAAATTAATTTTGGTCTGAACCCTGAGTTTTGACCAAGCGGACCCGGGATCGATTTTTGACTTTTTGGGGAGAAGTTTGGGAAATCTAAATTCATGCATTGTAATTGATTCCTTTAGCAATATTTGATTTTATTAAGTTAATTGTGGCTAGATACGAGTGGTTTGAGGTGGATTTGAGAGGAAAAGAGGTAATTGAGAAATAAGTGGCATGTGGAGCGAGGTAAGTGTTGTGTCTAACCTTGACTTGAGGGATTGGGAACCCCTGACTTATTTGCTATATGAAATTCATGCGATTGGTGTATATGTGAGGTGACGAGTACTTATGCGCTACTAATTTATCTGTCTTGCCTGTTTCTTTCACGTTCTTCATATATTGTTTCTTTTCCTACCTTAACTGTTGCATGCTTTACTTGTATTCCCATGCCTAATTGTTACTTGTTAGTACTTGTTAGATATTGTTTATCCTTTTTGAAGGTATTTTGGTTATCCCGTAGCTTCATTGTCTCATATTATTTGCTTAAGCTGGTTTATCAGTGCTTTTGTGATATATTCTGGATTGGTCTCGCTGAGTAGTATTACTTGTGTAAAGTTTCATAGAGTACAAGCTTCCCATTTACTTGTTTTGAAAGTATTGTGAAGGGTTTTGTATTGAACTTGTGAGATTCCTGTACTTACTGAGTAATTGATACTGATATGGTAGGTCGAGTTGCATGCCGCAACAAGTGGAATAAGGGTGATATATTGAGGAGGAATAAGCACGAATTGATATTATATGGTGGGATAGGGTTGCACGCCACAACAGGTGTAATAAGGGTGGATTGTGGTGAAATAAGGGTGAACTGCGATTGTGATTATCAGGCCCCTTTTTCTCACAAAATCGGGTTTCGACATGTGACAACTCTTTTAAGGAAGCGTTAAAAGAGAGAGTCGCCACCTAATGGGTTCAAGGTGCGTTACGGCGCATATATGTATATGACTCGGGTTTACTAGTTTGCGTCACCAAAGATCGGGTAAGGGCTCAAATTACCTCTAGGAGAAGGTGTTAGGCACTCTTCGAGATCCACAACTGTGGGTCCCAGCCGAACTCGAATTATATGAATTAGTCAGACAAAAAAAGACGAAGAAAGCAAGAAGTTTGGGAAAATTTATTATTAAAAGACTTGGAATAAATATAAACACTTGATTCAAAGATAAATGAGGGTGGGGGCGGGGGGGAATCCTAATTTTTTTAGCCTAAAGGATCACCCCCTTCAATATAAATAATACTTCGTAACTCCCTCGAGATGGGGTGTTACTCATATTATTCAGCGGGCACAGACTATCATCTCCTGCTACCCGATTACTATCTTTAAGTTTTTACCTAAAGCGCACTAGTTGATTTATGCGTGCACTACCCGTCCCATGTCTATGGCCCAGGAGGCTTTGGACCTACTATTTGGGTGGTTCTACTTTACTTAGGTTGCTCAAAAATGATAAATTTAAACGACATTCAAAACATGTAGGACTACACACAAAGGCAGTAAAAGGCTCAAGTTAGCCTCCACATGTAAGCAACAAATGCACGCAAACAGGTTTTACCCATTAGGTAGGTGACAAATTCCAGAATTAATATGAAATAGAGTCCTTAAGTCCCATAGTCATGGCTTCTATGTGATTCTAAATTTTAAACGTACAAGTAATGTTGCTTTCTTAGAACAACAAATTTGCAGATTACAGGTATTACAAATCCTATATGCATGCTTTCTAAATTGTTTGCGCAGTAAAGCAGTGAGACGGTTGTTAGTTCAAAATTGCCAGCGTTTGATTTTATCAGCATACTTTTTAGGCGAGCAACAGGATCCTATAGGTAGTATTTCTAAGAATTAGCAATTGAAACTAGTTATTATCTTCTAATTCCTATAGGCATGCTTTCTAGGCGAGCAATTTAATAGGAATAACAGTAATAGTAGCTAATTTTATTATATTCCTATAGGCATGATGTCTAGGTGAATATCGTAAAGAGCAGGTATTTGTTACTCAATGTAATCCTATAGGCATGATATCTACCATTAAGAAATTTGAACAAATAATTACTGTGTTGCAGCATAATAGGCAGATAATAACATGTGGGAAATGGACCTGTGAGCAGGTGAGATTACTTATGTCTTATATGCATGTTATCTAACAAAAACATAGAAATAGAGCATGTTGACCAAATTGAACACTCAGATCTTATAGGAAGTATTTCTACCCTTTCATACAAGCATTAGAATAAACGCATTTTCCTAATTTACTAGTACCCCAATCGTTATTACAGAATTATTACAGGCCCAATAGTGAACTAAATTACAAAGTGTTAAAATAATTATAGTGCGCCTAAGACAGGCCCAAAGTGTACCCAGCCCAGCCAGGCTGTCACGACCCAAATCACAACTGGACGTGATGGCGCCTATCATGGAACTAGGCTAGCCAACCATTTCAGACAATCAATATATATCATAATTTCCCAAAATTAGCAGATTTAAAAATAGCAGAATGAGATGAACAAATTATAGACCTTCCCAAAACTTGGAGTCAACTATCATGAGCATCTAAGAGATGATACTGTCTAATAAAAATCCTCTACTACAACAAGTCTGAGAAGTAAATTACAAATGATAGAATAGGAAGGAGAAAGAGTAGTGATGCGGACGCCGAGCATTTACCTCGCAATCTCCGAACAATGCTCCAAATGGGGTAGCTCAACTATCGCTCTGCCCCGGTACCTGAATCTGCACACAAGGTGCAGCGAGTAACGTGAGTACGCCAACACAGTAAGTAACCAAAGTATCTAAAAACATGAGTGTAGTGACGAGCATTTATAAATCATGAAAATCCGTATAATAAGTGACTGTGGAAATAAGTAAATCAAGTCAGGAATTTACATTTTCGAGTATTTCATAAAACTCCAGTTTCCATTTAAAAATCTCGTATAAAAACATTTATCATCAGAGGCTCGGTGTAAAGAAGAGTGAAAACAGTAGTTTCATAAAATATAAGCCCCTCGGGCACAGTATCACTCATAATAAAGCCTCTCGGGTAAGCTTCTCAGTCACTCGTGACTCTACTCTCATAAGTCAATACTCACACTCAGCACTCTCACTCATCAGGTACCATATAACAACTGATGTGGCGTATAGCCCGCTCTCATACGTATATATATAGGTATACATTGATGCGGCGCGTAGCCCGATCCATATATAATGTATATTGTTGCGTCGTGCAGCCCGATCCATATAACATATGTTGCGGCGTGGCATATAATAGTCGACTGCGCTCACTAGGGGTGTACAGACTCCTAGAGGGGCTCCTTCAGCCCAAGCGCTATATCCCACGAGTCCGTACATACCAAGACAATTGCCCACTAAAATTACCAAAAGAACTTCAAAAAATTTCCTCCCATTTTTCCCAACTTTTCTACTTTAATTCCTCAAATCCCAAGCCTAATCCGTCACAAAATATCATAGAAACGAGTTTTTATTCCGGGAAACTTACCTCCACTAAAGACTCTCTAATTCCTCATTCAGTTTGATCCCAAACTAGCTCAAACCCCATGCAAAATGGTAGAAATTCCCAAAATTTCGTGGAGGCACCCATTTATACTTTCTGTCCAGTTAATCGCACCTGCGGACCATTTTTCGCACCTGCGGTCCTAGGTGCGCACCTGCACGAATCCACTAACAGTCCAATTCTCGCACCTACAGTGCCTCACCCGCACCTGCGGCTTCACAGATGCAGCCCATGCCTCGCACCTGCGCAATGATCTTCGCAGATGCGGCTCCCCATCCACAGGTGCGGCCACACTAGCAAAATGACACCAGCAACAATTTTTGCTACAATTCCTAAGTCCAAACCTCCGTTAACCATCCGAAATCAATCTCGAGGCTCTCGGGGCCCTAACAAAACATACTAACACATCCCATAACCTCATTCGAACATAGTCGAGCCTTCCGAACACCAAAAACAATGCAAAAATAGCAAAATCACTTCAAATTCAAGCCTATGAACTTTGAAACTTCTAAATTTCGCCAATGATGCCAAAACCAACCAAAACTCATCTGATTGACCTGAAATTTTGCACACATATCCAAAATGACATTACTAACCTGCTCCAACTGTCGGAATTCCATTCTGACCCCGATAGCCTATTTTCCCCTACCGACCGGAAATCGCCAAAAACTAACTTCCACCAATTCAAGCGTAATTCTACACCGGACATCAAAACCACATTCCGAACACACTTCTGAGTCCCAAATTACCCAACGAACCTATCCAAACCATAAAATCCGCATTCCGAGGTCGTTGACCAATAAGTCAACTTTTGGTTGACTTTTCCACTATTGAACCAAGATAAGAGACTGAGTGTCTCATTTCTCTCCAAAAATCGCTCTGAACCCTAGCCAACCAATCTAACACAACGCAGTGAAGTTGAACCACATATAATGAAGCATAAACGGGGGAAACGGGGCTAAACTTTCGGAACGACCGGTCGGGTCGTTACATACTCCCCCACTTAAACATACGTTCGTCCTCGAACGTGCCAAGAGTTGTTCTCCAACACCATCAAACTGCCAAGTAGCCTACCATGCACATACCCGGGGTGATCCCACTTCACCCTATCCCATATAGATCCAATAACACAACACAATTGAAATTTCGAAATCCAACCTGACCCACAAACCTTAGAACCAAATTTCCACTTCTGAAGTAATATACAGGATCAAACTTCCACTACTATAAACTGAACAGGTCTGAACTTGATGGATCAAGACATATACACACCCCAGATGAAATCACATAATACACCGCATGAATCAAAGACTCATAGCAATAACTCTTAACCGCAATAACTGCTCAATACCGGTACATAACCTCTTATCGATAAATGCCTCGCTCTAACACTTTCATATACTACTGATGATGAAAAAAACACGTAGAAACTAACAACCATTCATCCGATCAGTCATACATGAAGCTCCCCCTTCCCAGACAGGAAATATAGCAGATTTCTAAGCCGACTCACGATATTTATCCTTCCAACTATGTTGTAGACAATTCTGACAATATTCATTCTAGGTCCAATGGCCTCTTTTCATCCAACCCGACCACTCTGATGACATGACACATCGATAAAATTCCAAGCCATAACATGTGCAACTCGCGCACTCAATAGAAACATCCCAAAGTAATCAAATTATATGAAAGATTCACACGGAAGGATTATCCTGCCATTAACAATTACCATCACAAAATCATGCTAAAATCCTGGCACGCATCGCAAAAATTGATACACACGAATCCAATACCAAGGGTCATACCCCTACATAACCTCCGCTACACTGCGCGATCTCATCCTAATGCTGGTCCACATGAAATACTACAAGCCGCCTTGACCAAAATCAATAATCGTTCAAAATTCAACATCAAGTACTCAAAGTGCATTGCCATAACCATGGGGAAACCGGACGATACCATGCCATACGAATCAGAAAGTGCATAATCAATACGCCTCAATATCGCAATACCCAAATACTTACCTTACTCAGATCCCGCTATAAAGCCCAAATAAACCCGCACCGTAAGTGCATATAACTAACAATCACCACGCCTTGCAAAATCGAAGGGTAGCTCGTAGATCACCCCAGAACATGAAAACTCAATCACAATCGAATGGTAAATTCCTCAAAATTAGAAATTTGGAGTCCGCAATTCCAACTCGGTGCAGAACACACACTCATACGGGCCTACCAATAACCCTGAATCAACTCTGGTCACCCATAACAGATAGATAAATTACCTAAAAGTTCACAATGACTGAATCACGGTACATACTAACATCCGACTAGATTTGCTCGCATCTTTACAGTTCATTACCACAAAATAATCTGTTTATGAGAACTCTTAGTCTCGAAGTCCATGAAGCGCACGAATTACTATATCTGATCTCAATTCCACCGCTCGAATACATAGCACATCCCTAATACTCAATCATTCAATAGAACCTATTTACCCAATATAGTACATTACAACCTGTATCGAAGAATTTCCATTACTCGAGTCATTCCCAGACTCCACCTCTGTACGCCATAACTGATATACCAATATACCTCGAACTGAAACCAATACAACACATAATTGTGCAATCAACGTATCATTAACAGACTCCCCCACTTGGCTCAAAGGCAACGATTAAGATAAATAATAACCTACAATGCCCGTAATAACACAACCCGTCCAACGCTCAAGTCATCTGCAAATATCGCATTCACCATTGTAATAGTCATGCCAACTTCCACAAGCGATATACACTCAATTTCAACATATATCATTTACTAGTAGAAGAGAACTTACTACCAAACAACATAAGGATCACACATCCCAGGACAACCCGCAGGAGACACCCCTGTCGGCTTAGCCTCAAACTGATATCTCTCTCTACATTTTCGAAGATCATAACTATCACGCAATCACTACATCCTCCTGCATCTAAACACAAAAAATGCCTACCCTCGAGGCATCACAATATGTGGCATATGAACCCGACGCTGATGGCAGAACCAACACTTCAAACAATTTTCATACAATCTCTTCTCCCTCGGGGTCTGAAGCACAACTCTCAAATGCTTCTCATGATCCTCCCGAGATTGGGAATACACCAAGAGGTCATCAATAAACACGATGAAGAAGAATCCAGATAAGGCCAGA
This sequence comes from Nicotiana paniculata, assembly GCA_005239505.1. Lineage (NCBI taxonomy): Eukaryota > Viridiplantae > Streptophyta > Magnoliopsida > Solanales > Solanaceae > Nicotiana > Nicotiana paniculata. Next base: position 73,049 of record ML335023.1, on the reverse strand, counting down.
ATACACGGTGCATCAAGTGCATAAAGGTTGTTGGGGCATTGGTCAGCTCGAATGGTAATAACCAGAAACTCATAATGATCATATCTAGTCCTGAAAGCAGTTTTCAGAAGGTCTGGTCCTCGAATCTTCAACTGATGATAGCCGGAACGCAAGTCAATCTTGGAAAATACCCTGGCACCCTGCAACGGATCACACAAGTCATCTATACGAGGAAAGGGATACTTATTCTTCACCGTAACCCTGTTCAGTTGTCGCTAATCAATACACATGCGCATAGAACCATCCTTCTTCTTCATAAACAACACCGGTGCACCCCAAGGTGACACACTAGGCCGAATGGACACCTTATCTAGGAGTTCCTGAAGCTGATCCTTTAATTCCTTTATCTCCGTTGGAGCCCTACGATAAGGTGGAATAGAAATAGGTTGAGTGCCTGGCACCAGGTCAATACCAAAATCAATGTCCCTGTCAGGTGGCATGCCTGGCAAGTCTGCAGGAAACACGTCCGGAAAGTCACAGACCACAGGAACCGAATCAATAGCGGGAGTCTCACCACTGACATCCCTCACAAAAGCCAAATACGATAAACACCCCTTCTCAACCATACACTGAGCCTTCAGGTAGGAAATCACCCTACTAAGCACATAATCGGAAGCACCTCTCCACTCAACCCTCGGACAACCTGGCATAGCTAAGGTCACGGTATTAGCGTGATAATCAAGAACGGCATGACATGGAGACAAATAGTCCATGCCCAATATCACATCAAAATCGACCATGCTGAGTAACAGTAGGTCCACTCGGGTCTCTAGACCCCAAATAGATATCACACACGACCTATACACACGGTTCACAACAATAGTATCGCTCACCGGAGTCGACACATGAACAGATGTAACTGAAGGCTCAAGGGGAATATCCAGAAAATGGGCAAAATGTGATGAAACATAAGAATATGCTACGCCTGGCTACGCGTATATGCTAGGATGCCATCAATGAATAAAATAACAAAGGAGTGCTAATACGACTGGAATACACCATTAATCAAATACACAAATTCTACTGGGGCATTGATTATCCCCAAAGACATCACCAGGAACACATAACTCAACAGAAAGATCCGCTTCGCTCCACAACTAAACAACATGAGAGGACTTCCAATACACTCACAACTCGAAACCATATACCAAATCGGGACAGAAATCAAACACTCAATAGTTCTTGCCACATTTCTAGCCAATCATTTTGTCACAAATCACAGTCTGAACACATCTAACCATCAAATCACGCTACCACATAGGCATCCAGCCCGATCCATATAATAGTCGACTGCGCTCACTGTGGGTGTATAGAAGCCCGATCCAATATATATATTTGGCTGTGGCGTGCAGCCCGATCTTTATATAATATATATTGATGCGGCGTGCTGCCTGATCCACATATAATACATATATATTGTTGCGGCGTGCAGCCCGATCCATACATAATGTGTATATTGATGCGGCGTGCAGCCCGATCCATATGTAATATATAGCATATATACTGTTGCGGCGTGCAGCCCGTCCCATAACTATCCTCACATACTCGACGCTCGGCCTAACTCATATATACTGATAACTGCCCTCATATACTCGGCCCTCGGCCTCATTACATATATACTCATAATTTCCCTCATATACTCGGCTCTCGGCCTCATTACATATATACTCATAACTGTTCTCACATACTCGACACTTGGCCTAACACACATATAGATATTGTTGCGGCGTGCAGCCCGATCCATAGCTATCCTCACATACTCGACTCTCGGCCTGACTCAGTCACCCTCACAAGCACTTGGGCAATTCCTCTTGACTCACGGGACTCAGCCCACAATACTTTTCAGAGTTTTCAAAGCAGTGTGATAACAGTGAAAATAACAACAAGTCGAGAACATGACTGAGTTCACAATGTTCTATCAGGATAGTGTAAGAATAGTGTAAAAGTACCTCTGAGGGTCTAAACAGGTTGGCACAAGGCCCCAAACATGGCTCACAGACCATAAACAAGTATAAATTTCTAAAATACAGGATATCATAAGGTTTCAAATCGAATACGCGGCTTAATAGTCGCTACAAAACGGACCAAGTCACAATCCCTATTGGTGCACGCCCCTCCACGCTCGTCATCTAGCATGTGTGTCACCTTATTTACCACAACAATATCAAATACCGGGGTGTCATACCCTTAGGTTTAGAGTTATAATCGTTACTTACCTCAAAACAGCCCAAAAGCTACTCCGCGATGCCCTTGCCCCTCGAATTGGCTCCCAAATACTCCGAATCTAACCAAAATCAAATTAACATCATCAATACACGCTAACGGAACAAAATCCAATCGAAAGTTATAAATTGTAACACAATTCTCGAAATTTTCCAAATCTGAGCCCCGTGCCCATATCTCAGAATCTGATAAAAATTACATCACAAGAATCCTTAACCTCCCACGAGTCCGTACATACCAAGAACATCAAAATCGGACCACAATTGCCCACTCAATACCAAAAGAACTTCTAAATTTTTCCTCCTATTTTTCCCAACTTTTCTACTTTAATTCCTCAAATCCCAAGCCTAATCTGTCACAAAATAATATAAAAATGAGTTTTTAATCCGAGAAACTTACCTCCACTGAAGACTATCGAATTCCTCCAATTTGCTCCCAAACTAGCTCAAACCGCATGCAAAAATGGAAGAAATGCCCAAAATTTCACGGAGGCACCCATTTATACTTTCTGTCCAGTTAATCCGCACCTGCGCACCATTTTTCACACCTGCAGAACCGCACCTGCGGTCCCAGGTGCGCACCTACGCGAATCCACTAACATTCCAATTCTTGCACATGCGGTGCCTCACCCGCACCTGCGGCTTCACAGGTGCGGCAAATGCCTCGCACCTGTGCAATGATCTTCACACCTGCGTCCATCGCACTTGCGGCTCTCCATCCACAGGTGCGGCCACACCAGCAAAATGACACAAACAACATTTTTTGCTGCAATTCCTAAGTCCAAACCTCCGTTAACCATCCGAAATCATTCCCGAGCTCCTCGGGCCCCCAACCAAACATACCAACACATCCCATAACCTCATTCGAACTTATTCGAGCCTTCGAAACACCAAAAACAACGCAAAAATACAAAAATCACATCAAAATCAAGCCTATGAACTTTGAAACTTCTAAATTTCGCCAATGATGCCGAAACCAACCAAAACACATCTGATTGACGTGAAATTTTGCACACATATCCAAAATGACATTACGAACCTGCCCCAACTATTGGAATTCCATTCCAACCCCGATAGCATATTTTCCCCTGCCGACCGGAAATCGCCAAAAACCAACTTCCGCCAATTCAAGCCTAATTCAACACCGAACATCAAAACCACATTCCGTACACACTCCTCAGTCCCAAATCACCCAAGGAAGCTATCTGAACCATAAAATCCATAGTCTGAGGTCGTTTACCAATAAGTCAACTTCCAGTTGACTTTTCCACTATTGAACCAAGATAAGAGACTAAGTGTCTTATTTCTCTCCAAAAATTGCTCCAAACCTGAGCCAACCAATCTAACATAATGCAATGAAGATGAACCACATATAATGAAGCAGAAATGGGGGCTAAACTCTCAGAACGACCGGTCGGGTCGTTACATAGGCCTTCAATTTTGTTTCCACACAGATTTCACATAGTCTAGAAACCACAAGTGAACTTGGATCATACCCAACAACTATAGTTGATCAAAGGATCCAGGAAAACAGTCATTTACACAAACTAATTGGCTTATTCAGTAGGTATAAAAAGGGCAGAATTGAGCAGACGAGATGAAAGTGGCCAAGAACCTTAGGCCCTAGTGTGTCAGAGTTCACAAGGGCCTCAAAGTGGACCCCGAGCAATGCTCACACTAGGGAGGTTAAATGAGAATCTTTAGAGGGGCCTTGGCTTTCAGCCGGCCAAGAATTAGAGACTCAGAATGGGGAAACAACCAATGAAAATAGTAGTAAAGTAACAGGGTTTGGAAGAGTGCACATACATACAAAGTGATCATATAATGAACATATCAACACAGAAAGTGCATGAACTCAAGAGACAAGTTAATGCTGCAAGTTTTCACTTAACATATTGGGGCAGGGTATGCTTATAAGAGGCAAGGAGTCTTAAAACTTCTGGGATTACAAAGTTAATAGACAAGAAGCATTAGGCTAGTAAGACAAACAATACACTAATGCAACAAGTTCAAATTTAAAATACCACATTATTCTAAACACAGGGATTAAGCAGTACAACCTATACCAGCAAGGCAGATAGAATCACATATTATAAGGGAAAACAAATCAGGAAAGATTAATCTAAGATAATTAACTGCTAGGGGTACAAAATTGGCAAGGTAAGAACACATATTAAGTGACAAACATAGTCATATAAGCACATTACAACTAGAGTGAAGGTCTTAATAGATTAGGGCATGCTAATAACATAAATTAATCACAACAGAAATTCAGAATCAGGCAGGAAACAAGATTAGGACACACACCCAATGAAAAGACTCAAATTGTCAATACATTAAGCTAAACATGATTTAAACTGTCAAAATTGCCTAAGATAGATACAAAGACATTTTTTGGAACTAACAGTTTAGGAGGGATTATATCAAGTCATGCAATTCCAGAAAACATAGATACGCTAATTAGGACATAATGGAATAAACATTGTGAAGGTTGAGAACTAACCAGTTATTGCTCAACAAACAAGAAAAGAAAAGAAATATACCCAAAATCCAAGATGCGTCAATTTCCCAAGGGTTTAAAAGAACCCAGGGCAGTGCTCACACCCAAGGAAGGTCGAGAAACAGGAAATCGGGGGGCCTTGGCTTTCAGCCGGCCAAGAGCCAAAGCAGAACAAAAGAGTAAACAAACACAGAGTGAAAGCTTTAGTTTTTCAGTGAAAATTTAGCGATTGAAGTCTGTCTAAGAGGGAACGAGGGAGGGGTTTATATAGTGATAAAATCGAACAATAAAGAAAGAAACAGAGTGATTTAAGAAACAAACAAGGAAAATAAATATATAAACCGGTCTGACAATCAATTTAAGAGATCTGTAAACCCTAGTTTTTAGGGAAATTGAAAATCAACAGAATATAAACGAATAATCGGACTCACAATAGCATAGGATGAATATAGACAGAATAATACTCAAAATCGGGGTTTTGAACGAATTTTGGTTTGATTTTAAAAGAGATATGCTTTCCATGTTTAGGCAAGCACTTAGGGAATACCATAAGAGAACAACCAGTACTAGAAGGGGGTCGGATATGGCAAGAAATATCCATCGAATTTCATATTTGGTGGGATTAGGAGAAGATTTAAGGGGGCGGCGATTTTAGGGTTCTTCAGAGAGGGAGGGGAGGTTGAGAGATGTAAGCGGCGGGTTAGGGGATAATAAGTTTAGGGTTTCTGGGAGGGTAATTAAAAAGGAGAGAATAAACAAGGGTCATTGATCTTGAGAGACCAACAGCCAGGATTTAAAAATGAGTGGGGCGGGTCAAGTGTAACGGGTACCGACCGGGTTTGGGTTAAGGGGTTATTGGTTTATACTGGGGTTATTGGGCTAAGGTATTGGGGTTTTAGGGCCATTTATTTGGTCCGAAATTGTTTAGAAATTGGGGCTAGTTTTTAAATACCCAGTATTTATCAAAAATAATTTATAAAAGTAATTAATAGATAAACAAATATTATTTTGTGCACTAAAATGATTGAAAACAATAACTTAAAATTATAAAAAAAATATAAAAAGTTATTTTGGCATAAATAATGTAATTATACATGAATATAGGCTATTATTGCAAAAATATTCAATTAGCCTAAAAAATATAAATGTAATTATGAAAAAATAAATTAAAAAATTATAAAACATACATGTTGGTGTAAATAATAAGTTTGGATGATTAAATCATCATAAAAATAATTTGAAGGATAATTATTGGATATTTATATAATAAAAATGTAAAAAGAAATGAAATTTAGGGTTTCTAAAAATCATGGAAAATTATGAAAAATGCTTGTATAGGCTTATAAACTAATGATGATGCAAATATACTATTTTTAAAGTATATATATATATTTTAAAAACATGAGGGAAAATTGGGTATCAACAGTGATTATTGTGATGTGGTGGGATCAGGTTGCACGCTGTAACACTTTTATTTATTTTCTGTTGTTTATGTTATTAAGGGGAAATAAAGGGAGAAATATGACATGTACTGTGAGATCGGGTTGCGTGCCGCAATAATCTATATGTTTATACTTTTCCTTGACTATGTTAGCAGTACGGTAGTCTTAATTTGCATTTAAGGATTGGTAATAGCTGAACATTGATGAAATACTTGGAGTAATGAATTTACTTCTTGCAAGTTACTGCTTTACTTTATTCTGTCTTCCTTTTTTCTTTTATTATATACCATATGCAGATTATATTGTGAGTGTCCCGCCGTAGCTTCGTCACTCCTTCATCTAGGTTAGGCTCGGGCACTTACCAATACATGGGGTCGGTTGTACTGATACTGCACTCTGCACTTCCTATGCAGATTTTAGAGCAGGTTCGGGCTGATTCGAGAGATTGGTTGTAGGCACCACTGTTAGGAGACCCAAGGTAGTCATGTTGGCGTCCGCATGCCCTGGTGTCCCCTCCTATACCCCCATACTTTACTGTTTTCCTTATTTCATAAACAATTGTATTTTTCTTTCGGACAAATACTTGTAGTAAAATCTTAGTATGCTCATGAATTGTGACTCCAGATTCTGGGTAGTAATAGTATATATTCAAAGTTGTTATTTACTTATTTTCGCGTTCATTTCAACTTATTATAGTTCGTTTACTGATAATCACCTAAATGTAAGAGAATTTACTAATAAATCTCTAACGTTGGCTTGCCTAGCAAGTCTAATGTTAGGCACCATCACAGTCCCGACAGTGGGAATTCGGGGTCGTGACAATCTGATGGACAAATCATTGTTTGAGTATTTGAAATAATGAAATACTATCTGTAGGCAACAGGGAGGTTACTTTCCAAGATGCTTTTTTAAATTAATCTCATTTCACATAGTTAATAAAAATGTAGTTTCAGTTTGTATTTGGAAAGAAAATAATAAGCAGACATATCCTGAATGAGACCTGCAATTGCACGTTCTTAGTGCACAAAAAAATGTTACCAGTCTAGTAAGTACAAGTTGGCATAAAGGATTACAACGCTATCCTCTTCTCTCATCAATGTTTACGATGCTATCTGTATACGGCTAAAATCGGAGAGCCCAATTTTGACGGTCATTTCGACGCTCAGAAGGTTGGAAGGTCCAAAGTTTTGGCATCAAGGGGGCACATCATTGGTTCTCGACCTCGAGGAAGAAAAAAAATCAAAGATCCTCGACCTCGAGGCTGTACAAATTGAAGGTTAGCATGGAATGGCGGGAAATTCCCAAGGGGCACGTGCTCAAAGCTGACAAAATACACACAATAGTACAAGCTCGTACCGTGGCATTAAATGGTTGTACCAGCCATATCTCTTTACATTAATTACGCATGTACTATGTTGGGATTCCCCCTCATATATAAAGGGGACCCTTGTCACTTGGTAACACACATGATATTCAATAGAAGAACAAGAACATCCCCTGCTCTCTAACTAAAACATTCTCTACAATTGCTTCATTAATTTATTGCTTCTCATTTATTGTGTTCTTGAATTATTCTTCATTAACTACTTGTTATTGATCATAAATAGTCAATTCTTAAGTCCTCAAAACCGTTATACTATTATCGATATCCCTAGTCAAGCTTCTAAATCTCGACCCCGAGGCCTCTCCGACCATCCTCGAGACTGGTCTTCCCATTACCCGGTTTGCATAATTTCGTTCCTTTTGCTCTTATTTCATTTTTCTCACTTCATACTCAGCATCTACTGCCTAAGCAATCAGTGTTAAAATAGATCACGTATTTTAGAACCACATAATCAAATATAATTATATTTACCATTTTTAAGGTAAACAATTTGGCGCCCACCGTGGGGCTAAAAATAATAGTGATTGTTTTAGTGCTGGGGCACCAGTGCAAGTTCCTGTCGATGAAGGCTCACGCAACTCTCGACATGTCGATGTGAGCTCTCATATAGATGAAAGCGTCTGTGAAGGAGACCAGCGTGAAGCAAAGGGAACCCCTGCTAAAAGGGAAAGAGAAGTTAGACTTCATGTCATTTTTGAAATGTTGCAGGCACAACATGTGGCTATTGCTCAACTACAAAGCCATTAGAGAACCCCGAGCACAGCACCACCAGAAACGGCTCCTCGAGTAAAACAGGCATCGGAAAGATCGATCAACAACGGGTCAGCAGCTGACCCCGCCATTATGAAGATGCTCGAAGACCTCGCAAAGAGGATTGAATCAGGAAAAAAAAGATAGAAGCTAACGATAAAAAAGTGGAGACCTACAACTCGAGGGTCGATCAAATCCTAGGCGCACCCCTGATTCTGAAGGGTGTAGATTCAAAAAAGTTCTTGAAAAAGCCATTCCCGTCAAGTGCAGTTCAGATGCTTACCCTGAAGAAATTCAGAATGTCCGACCACCCGAAGTACAACAGAATTTCGGACCCTAATGAGCACATTATTGCCTACACTAGTGCTGTGAAAGGGAACGACCTGAGAGACGAAGATATTGAATTTGTTCTATTGAAAAAATTCAGAGAAACACTATCCAAAGGGGCCATGATGTGGTACCATAACCTACCCCCGAACTCCATAGATTCATTTGCCATGATGAAGGGCTCCTTTGAGAAAGCACATGCTGGTGCCAACAAGGTCGCTACTAGAAAATCTGATGTTTTCAAAATCAAGCAAATGGAGAATGATATTTTAAGAGAGTTCTTGTCCCGCTTTCAATTGGAACGAATGGAATTGCCACCGGTCTCCGACGATTGGGTGGAACAAGCCTTCACTCAGGTCTTAAATTAGCGAAGCTCGATAGCTTCGAAAAAGCTGAAGTAGAATTTGATCGAGTACCCCGCAATAGTTTGGGCAGATGTGCACAACAGGTACTAGTCGAAGATCAGGGTCGAGGACGACCAATTGGAAGCCCCCTCCGGCTTGGTGTATCCCATCAAAGTCCTAGCAAAGGAATCGAGGCTTCCGGAAAGAGATCCAAGGCTAAAAAAAGAAAGGTACCAACTGTACGTGGAAAATCGGAGAAATATCCTGAGACGTAACGTACCTCGAAATTACCAAAGGATGGACCGAGGGAAGAATCCTCGGGGAGTCGTGAGCATAGAAGGGTTTGACAGGCACGCAGGGCCAGTAGAGGCACCCCCGCTATCTGAGTACAACTTCAACATCGATGTTTCAGACATTGTATCGGCCATAAGCAAGATCAGGGATACCAAGTGGCCGAGACTTGTGATATCAGATCATTCACAAAGGAACCCCAGCTTGATATGTGAATATCACGATACCCACGGTCATAGGACCAAAGATTGCAGACAACTTCGAGAAGAGGTGGCCCGACTAATCAGCAAAGGGTACCTTCGAGAATTCCTCAACCACCGAGCTAAAAGTCAATTTCGGGAAAGAGAGGAAACCAAGAAAAATGAAATAGAAGAACAATGCCACATCATCCACATGATTATTGGAGGAGTCTACATCTCTCAGGGACCCATCTTTAAGCAAACGAAAGTATCCATCACCAGGGAAAAGTGAACTCGGAGCTACATACCTGAAGACGCCCTTTCATTCAGCAAAGAGGACATCGAGACCTTATCTCAACCTCACAATGATGCATTGGTAACTTTTTTTCTTTTCAATAAATTTCAAATTAAATGTATGCTCGTGGATCCAGGTAGCTCGACCAACATAATTCGGTCGAGGGTGGTAAAGTAACTCGGGCTGCTCGACCAGATCATACCCGCCTCTCGAGTCCTCAACGGATTCAACATGGCAAGCGAAACAACGAAAGGGGAAATCATCCTCCCAGTCGACGTAGCCGGCATAATTCAAGATACCAAGTTTCATGTCATCGAAGGTGACATGAGGTACAATGCATTGATTGGAAGGCCATGGATTCACAATATGAGGGCGTTGCCCTCAACCCTTCATCAAATGATGATGTTTCCTATGAAGGATGGAGTAACAATAGTATACAGAGAACAACATGCGATGAAAGAAATGTTCGCAGTGCACGATGTTGGCCCCTTACAAGCAACAGCCAAGTAACAATCACAAACTAAATCCTCGTAGGAACAAACAAAGTACCGTTCCGCATCCTCGAAACAGATAACCAAAGCATATCAAGGCTCGAGCGCCATCATAGCTAAGGTACGATCCTCTCCCTTTTTCTTTCACACTTTATGCTAACCTGCATGCAGGTGTTCGATTAAAAGGAGTAAAAGAACCCCTCAGCTCGAAGGCTTTAGGTTTTAAAGTATGCGTTGTGCTTTTTCTCCCTCAAGTCGGATTTTATCCCAAAAGGGTTTTACCGGCGAGGTTTTTAACGAGGCAACATCCATATGCTACCTAAGGAAAACTCACCATATTATTCAAGGCTTCTCTTCGATCAACCTCGAATACTGAGGGGAATCCTCCCAAGAGATCACTAGAATATGGCAAATAGGGTCTTGATAGGAGAATGATGTATCAGACCAAACGGCCAAATGAACCGTGTTCCGCATAGAATAATCAAACCCTCGATGGTAAAAACATGTATACTCGTACCAAGTAATCAGAGAAGTACCTTCTATCATCGAAACATTTCGCACATCAAAGAAGTTTTCTATTTTCACAAAAGACAGCCCCAAGGCCAAAAATTTATCAAGCACTCAGGAACTATCCCCGGCAGTCACTCCATCGAGTCGCCAAATACTCGAAGCCATAAGAACTCAGGGCCCGCAAATTCAAGACCATAAGCCCTCCCCGAGGCAATATCAACTCCGACTCAGGGACTGTCCCCGACTGTCTGCTCACCGAGTTATCTAACTCGAAGCTGTAAGACCTCAGGACATGTAACTTCGAGCTCATAAGCCCTCCACGAGGAAATATCAACAACATAAGCCCTCCATGGGGAAATATCAACTCTAAATCAAGGACTAACCTCGACAGTTGACTCATAGCCGTAAGACCTCAGGGCCAGCAACTTCAAACTAGTAAGCCCTCCATGAGGCAACATCAAAACTGTAAGACCTCAAGCAAGGGATGTACAAAATTGTAAGACCTTAAACAAAAGGCAAAATACATATATCAATGTCAAGGCTATATATCGAACTTGTAAGACCCAAAAGGCATACCCTCGATATAGACGTCGTGGATATCTCACTCGGGGACTAAAAGGCTATGGCCAAATATAATGACCACCGTCATAAGGCTCCGGCCAAACTAATGCGACTTAGAGACATTTGACTATTGCCATAAATTCACAGGCCTCCAATTACTTCAAAAAACTTTGAAAAGAACCGGTTAAAGGTCGTACCGACTTAAAGCGTAAGAGCCCAAGTCGCCAGCTACATGTCATACTGACCCAAAGCGCCTCAGGGCCAATTTTAAAACCTGAGGACCGTGGAGCTCAATTCAAAACCTGACTCAGAGACTAAGCCCGAAACGGTTAACCAAAGCGCCTCAGGGCCAAAAAAGCGTAAGAGCCCGAGTCGCCTGCTACATTAGAAGTTGTATCGACCTTACGCGTAAGAGCCCAAGTTGCAAGCTACAGGTCATACCGAGCCAAAGCGCCTCAGGGCCAATTTGAAAACCTGAGGGCCGTTGAGCTCGAGTCGAAACCCGACTCGGAGACTAAGCCCGAAACGATTAACCAAAGCGCCTAAGGGCCAAAACAATGTATGAGCCTGAGTTGCCCGCCACATTAGAAGTCGTATCGACCTTATGCATAAGATCCCAAGTCGCCAACTATAGGTCATACCGACCCAAAGCACCTCAGGGCCAATTTGAAAACATGAGGGCCGGTGAGCTCGAGTCAAAACCTGACTCGGAGACTAAGCCCGAAATGGTTAACCAAAGTGCCTCAAGGCCAAAAAAGCGTAAGAGCCCGAGTCATCCGCTACATTATAAGTCGTATCGACTTCACGCGTAAGAGCCCAAGTCGCCTGCTACAGGTCATACTGACCCAAAGTGCCTCAGGGCCAATTTGAAAACCTGAGTGTCGTTGAGCTCGAGTCGAAACCCGACTCAGAGACTAAGACGAAAATGGTTAACCAAAGCGCCTCCGAGCCAAAAAATCGTAAGAGCCCGAGTCTCCCGCCACATTAAAATTCGTATCAACCTTATGCGTAAGAGCCTAAGTCGTCAGCTACAGGTCAAACCGACCCAAAGCGCCTCAAGGCCGATTTGAAAACCTGAGGGCCATTGAGCTCGAGTTGAAACACGAATCAGAGACTAAGCTCGATACGGTTAACTAAATCACCTCAGGGTCAAAAGCGTAAGAGCCTAAGTCGCCAGCTATACCGGAGGACATAACGACTTAAAGCGTAAGAGCCCAAGTCGCTAGCTTAAAAAGCCTTAGGGCTAATTTATGACCCCAAGGGTTTCATCTCAAAGTCCAATTCATCGGGCTAACTATCGGCAAGCAAATCAAACCAAATAATCTTTCATATATGTGCATTACAAATAAATATTTACAACAATCCCGCAGGAGTGTTATGCAAACAACAAAGCAGAAAATCTAATCGACTCTCGAGACCAGCTCCCCCTAAGGCCCCTCGAACCAGCTGCCATGACGACCTTCAAATATCAGCATCAGCTCAAGAAGAAAGGAAGAACTTGGCGTTAATCTCGTCCGCCTCGGTTTGCTTTATCTCTTTCGAGAGGTCAAAGCCCCTCGCATGTATCTTTTCAAGGGTCTCCCTCTAGGACTTGCATCGGGTATACTCATTTCCCCTCCTCTCCCTGTCAAAAGCTCCTCTCAGCTCAGCCCGATCATCGACCATCGCTCAAACTTCTTTAGCTTCAGCCCGAGCATCCACGGCCTCGACCTTCATATTTAGAAGATCATCCTCAATATTGGCAATACTATTCGACTGAATTGAGCTATCTTCTCGAGTATTATGAAGTTGTATCTCGAGGGCAGCAGCCTTGGCCAAAGCATTCTTTTGGGCAGCAACATGTGCGCTTACCTGCTCCTTTAACGCTTGGCATTCAGACCTAACTTTCCCGACTTTGCCCCAAAGGCGCTCCAACGTTTCTGTGTTCCCCTGCAACTGAAGCACCAAAGCATTAGTTCACAAAAGAGAGAAAGGAAGCACGCACCCCTTCAGGGCAAGGGTTACCTGACGCTCGAGGTTGCTTTCACATTTACGACTTCGATGCATCTCCACCCGAAGATGTATAAACTATTTGTCTTCCTATTGCAAAGAAGCTTGAGAGATTTTTTCTTACCCAAAGCTTCCCGCAACCAGGTCTCACAGCGAAGCAGCTCAAACTTGAGTTTGTAAAAAACCTACAAAAAAAAGAAACTTCAGTCCAATGAATGAAGATTCATAGCTAAAAAGCCAGCAAGTCCGATCAAAACTCACCTCGAAACAGAGCCACTGGTCCTCCTTAAAATTTGAGCATGCATCTACTAGCCTGGCCCCATCAGCCCCAGTTGAACCGCTCTCGATAGGGGTATGCCCACATGAAACCTCACTTGGTCCGGGTGGACCCCGCTCCCTAGAATCCCTCGAAGTACCTTCGAGGGCGGAAGCAGACGATGGTGGAGGACTCTTTCTCTTTCTCTCTCGGGGAACCTCTTCTTCGAAATTAGAGGTCTCAGGCCTGACAAAACCGGTAGCCTCGGAAGGACCCCCATCTCGAGCCATAGACAATGAATCATCCTTACAAGGAGAGCCGATGTCCGCAGAATGACCAACGTATATAAAACTCTCCTCAGCAACGATGTCTCCTTTATGTCTCCGAGAAGGCCCTACCTCATCGAGAATGTCCTCATCTATAGAGGATCTTCTTCGCCTATTGTCCTCCCTCGGGCCTTCCCTCTTCTTGAGGGGGCATGGTCTCATTTCATAAAAATCACCAACACCTGTGGTGACAGAGTTAGTATGCACAAAAGGAAACGTTCACCAAAAGGGATATCACATGGCTCATACCATGGTGCTTTGCTTCCCATCTGCCCTTCGAGAGATCACGCAACTTGCGCTCGTCATATGTTGAGGAGGTTGTCGACCTCCGAGTCCAGTCAACTAGATCAGGGACCTCCCCGGGCATCCACGGGATCGTGGAAAAAGAGAAACAAAACACTCTTATAAATCGATAAGAATAAAAGACACTAAGGCACGACGTGACACTAATGATATCGAAGATCCTTACCCGAACAAACCGACTCATCCATCCTCCATTTCGATCCTCATCATCATTGGAAATGAAAAGCCTGGTTGACCGGCGTCGTAACGCAATCAAGCCTCGATAATGCTGAGGCCGATATAAACTAATAAGGTGGCCGAGGGTAAATTTGAGCTCAGCCTTTTCGGTGAAATACCTCATCATCCGCACTATCCGCCAAAAGGACGGATGAAACTGTGCCAAGGTGACTCGGTACCTTTTGCAGAACTCGAGCATGAGTCGGTCGAGGGGGCCTAATGTAAAAGGGAAGGTATACACAGTCAAGAATCCCTCTACATAAGCCATGACGTTCTCTTCTCGAGAGGTTATCTGTAGCATCATATTTTTCCCCCAGCCACTGTCTCTCCTCAAATCCTCGAGGTGGTTTTCTTCTATCGATCGGACAAACCTCGAAGCATGCTCTCGATGGCCCGGGGCATCGAAGGATTTCTCCAATGCAAAGTCTTTCTTCGGAGCGAAGTAGTACGAGGTCAACTCACCATACGCCGGCGGTGTGCCACCGGCCAGGCTAGGAGCAGAGGAAGAATTCCCCTCTTCTTGGTAAAAAGATTTGGGAACGACAGCCATAACTACTCAAGCAGGGGTGAATAGAAAGGAATGAAAGCAGTTTTCGCAAAAATGGGAAAGGGATGAGAAAGTTGAAAGAAAAGCTGAAGTTTTTGCAAAGGTGCAAAAGTTAGAATGAAGGAGAAGCAAGAATATTTATAGAACGAAAGGTGGCTAACTAACTGCTTTGAAGGCCATTCAATTTCTGACAAAGTCGGTGGGGCCACCTCGGTCACTTCATGGTCACGTCGCATGAATGATACCGTCATAGGGGGTTCGAGGAAACGAAGCTCGCATGCCGAACTAGCCTCGAAAAGGTGTCCGATCTCGAGGGGATCTACTATTGCAAGTGCGAGTTCCAAGGAAGATAAGAATCGAAGCATAAAAGCCAGATTGTTGCGGAAAGTTTGTGCAAAATGACACAAAAGATATTCTATTTCAAAAAATATATTTACAAAAGTGTTCTTTACAAAAGTTCCCCCGAAGGGTCCCATATACAGAAAAAGGAAAAAGAAAAAAGAAGGAAAAACTACTCTTCGCCTACGCCGCTTTCAGAGCCCTCTTCCGATGTACTCGGTATTGTCAATTCCTCCTCCAAGGCCCTAGCCTCTTCGATCTCGGCAGAGATATCCACACCTTTGGCGCTCACTTCCTCGAGGTCTTGCCTTCAAGCTTGTGCACGGTCATAGGCAACTGTCTGAGCCAGCTTCAACTCGGCCTTCTTGGATATCTCCCTTGCCCGGTCATTCACAACAGCGGCATCCCTCTTGTATGAGGAGACATATTCACTAGCCTCAGCCTTGACCGCAAATAGTGCATCAGCCTCCTCCTGAGCACCTCGGAGAAGGTCTTCAACCGAGGATAGCTTCCCCCAAAACACCTCCCTCTTCGAAGCTGCGACATCCTTCTGCCGAGCCAGCTCCAAGACTTCGGCGTCCTTGGCCGCAACCTCCTCTCGAAGCCGCTCCACCAGGGCATCCTTCTGCGTAATCTGGGAAGAAGAAAGTAAGTCAATCAACACCAAGCAATACAACTAAAGATAAGAATATGGGTACCTACATACCTGATCGGAGAAGTCGGCCCTCTCCCGAAGTGCTCTCTCTGAGCTTGCCCGAAGGTTGGTCAATTCCTCCTCCTTTCGAGCGCACAAAGCCTCCAGGTCGGCCGACTCCACCATAAGCTTCTCACGCTCCTCTCCACGATAATTCAACTCATCTTGCATCTTGAAGAAGGCTTGGTCATATAGCTTCTTGACCTGCAACACAGAGAAGGGAAATTAGAAATCAAGAATAGAAAATCAGGGAATAGCACATTATTTCTCAAAGGTCACCTGCTTTTGGAGCCTCTCGGCTTCCTCGAGAGCAACTGGGGCATCAACGTCGGTCTCCTCATCT
Organism: Nicotiana paniculata; assembly: GCA_005239505.1. Lineage (NCBI taxonomy): Eukaryota > Viridiplantae > Streptophyta > Magnoliopsida > Solanales > Solanaceae > Nicotiana > Nicotiana paniculata. The sequence goes on along the minus strand of ML335023.1, from coordinate 56,701 downwards.
ACCCCCTCGCAGTAGTCTTTAAATGCATCATCCTCTCCATGAGAGGTCTCTGGACCGGGAACACCCATAACTTGAGCATCCCGTATCTCCCCTGGAGAAAATGACGGGCCCGAACGAAGTCCACCAGCAATGTCCGCCTCCATCAAGGCTTCATCCTGACCTCAAAAAGCTTCAGTAGCGAGTCCCCCGAGCTCCTCAACACGGACTGTGCCATGTTCGATGAGCGTATCACGGACTGCGCCCAAACCTTCCTCGAGGGTCTCCTCTACGAACGGCAGGTCTGCATCGATCGCCTCTAACTCAGCAGACGACCGCTCAACATCCCTCGAAGCCTCAACGCTTCGTTTTGCCCTTTGTACCAAAGGGCAGGCATCATCGCTCTCCTTATCGGCCTGTAAGATCTCAGCGGTCATCGAAGACAAGACCGTGGCATCAGTCCTAGGCTTCCGAGCCTTTGGCCTTTTTTATTTCGGCGACTCCCCTGAGGCCTCTTTCTTCCTTTTCTTATCCTTGGTGGTCTTCGGGTCCTCTTCTTCACAAGGTGGGGGCGGCCTCTTCAACACGCCTTCACCAAGTCCTGCACAAACATATTATGTCAAAAAACATCACCATCAAAGGTTCTTACGAAGAATGTACAAGCAATAGCAACAAGAGCGTACCATGGTTCTTAGCCTGCCATTGTGTTTTGGCCAGCTCACGCCATACGTGTTTGTTGAATGGGAAAGTGGAGTCTAAACGTTTGATCCACCCCGAAAGGTCCTGAACCATGCCAGGAAACCAAACACCGGCTGCACAATTAAAATAAAATCAGTCGAAAGAGAAAGACACAACATAGCATGCTCAATTCAGGGGTACTTATGTTTCATATTCCACTCCTCTGGGAATGGCATTCTGTCTGCGGGGATGATGTCCAAGGTTCTGATTCTAACGAATCGACTCATCCATCCCCGATATCTATCCTCGTCGATGCAGGCAAGGAGAGTCTTGGTGGATCGACGGTGTAATTTAATAAGGCCCCCACGAAAGAGTCGAGGGCTATACAATCTGATCAAATGGTCGAGGGTGAAGGTCATTCCCTCGACCATGTTGGTAATATGACGAAATGTCCAAAAAGAAGGATAGATCTCACCGAGCGTCACCCGGTATTGATGGAAAAAATCAAGAATCACCGGGTCAACCGGTGGAGAATAAGAATTGACGGGGCCCAAGGTGAAGGGGTATGCAAATACACTGAGAAAGCCAGCCTTGTGCGTGACTATCCTTTCGTCAGCCGTAGGGATCTCTACTCGGGCTGCCTCCCCCCAGTGGCATTCAAGTTTGACCCTCTCTCTATCCGATACTACACTTATGTATCGGGACATGGGCTCGCACCAACCCGGTGTAGAAGGGGTTTTTTCTATTGTGAAGTCAGAAATGGAGTCGAAAGGGCCAGGGAGGCATTGCTCGATGGTAGGAGGAATTTTTGACTTTCCCTTAGACAGGCGTGAAGAAGAAGCAACCCCCTCCTTTTGTGGAACCTTTTTGGAAGTTATTTCCATGATAACTATCGAGTTTTGAAGTGAGAAGACGAGAAAAATGTGCACAGGCAGAAGATAAGAAGGGAAAACACTTAGTTGAAATTTGAAGGTTCGAAGAAGAAGATGCAAAACTATGAAAAGGCAAGTGATTGTAGTATTTATAGAGGACCTTTGGTCATACTTGAAGCGGAATAGTCGAACCTATGACGGTTCATGGGCTTCTCGAGAATTGTGTTGACAGCGACCTCTGCGCAGCTTTTCGTGTCACATCATTTAATGCTCTGAAGGGACTGACGTCATGGTAGGAGTGTTGAAGAGGCAAAAGGTTGAAACCGTTTCTTATCTCTTCATTCTAAGAAACGTGGGGACTATCTGTATACGGCTAAAATCGGAGAGCCCAATTTTACGGCCATTTCGATGCTCAGAAGGTTCGAAGGTCCAAAGTTTTGGCATCAAAGGGGCACATCGATGGTCGTCGACCTCGAGGCAGTACATATCGAAGATCCTCGACCTCGAGGCTGTACAAATCGAATGTTAGAATGGGAAGACGGGAAATTCTCAAGGAGCACGTGGTCAAAGCTGACAAAATACACACAATAGTACAAGCATGTACCGTGGCATTAAATGGTTTTACCAGCCATATCTCTCTACATAAATTACGCATGTACTATGTTAAGATTTCCCCTCATATATAAAGGGGGCCCTTGTCACTTTGTAACACAGATGATATTCAATAGAAGAAAAAGATCATCCCCTGCTCTCTAACTAACACATTCTTTACAATTGCTTCATTAATTTATTACTTCTCATTTATTGTGTTCTTGAATAATTCTTCATTAATTACTTGTTATTGATCATAAATAGGTCATTCTTAAGGCCTCAACACTGTTATACAGTTATCGATAGCCCCTAGTCAAGCTTCTAAAGCTCGACCCCGAGGCCTCTCCAACCATCCTCGAGACTGGTCTCCCCGTTACCCGGTTTGCATAATTTCGTTCCTTTCGCTCTTATTTCGTTTTTCTCACTTCATACTCAGCATCTACTGTCTAAACAATCAGTGTTAAAATAGATCACATATTTTTAGAACTATATAATCAAATATAATTGTAATTACCATTTTTAAGGTAAACAATATCCTCTCCTCTTTATTCACAAATGATTTCAATAAAAATGTGTTGCAGGCATTTTGCGTACTTTGGCATCCTTCGACTAACGTAGCTGGTACTAGCATTGGCGAGATCTCCATTTCACTACAGTCTACAAAATCTGATTGCCAAATCATTGTTTTAGTATTTGCAATAATGAAATACTATCTGTAGGCAACAGGGGAGATTACTTTCCAAGATGCTTGTTTAAATTAATCTCATTTCACATAGTTAATAAAAATGTAGTTTCAGTTTGTATTTGGAAAGAAAAGAGTTAATTTTATCCATGATCATTAAACTATTATGTTTGTTACCCAAAAGTTACTTTTCTTTTTTTTGTTACATAAAAACCATTCAACTTTCTGCTAACTACACAAAAGTCATTTTTCTTTCTTTTGTTACACAAAAATCATTTTACTTTGCTTTAGTTATCGCAAAAGTCACATTTTTACTTGAAAAGTCTATTATGCCCTTGATATTATATAAACCTTCATATTTATGTAATACCTTCTATATTATGTACTATATAATATATTTTTAACTATGTATTTTATTTATAAATAAAATAACTTACTATTATTTTATTTATTATTTTTATAATATATTTCTATATTTAATTTTTTCTTAACGTTAATTTTTAAAATATATTAGTAGCGTTATTAAATTTATCAGTAACTTTAATATATATTAGTAGAGAAATAAATCACAACTGCATTTCCATGAGAAAATTCGCAGGTAAACAAACAAAGAAAAATAGGAAAAAAATCATATGTTAATATGAAGAAAAATCTCTAGGCAACTCTACATGCGAATTTAGCTGGGGATATTTTCTTGAGAATTTACTTGGAAAATTGATTATTTGGGAAATTATATTACTAGAAATTCGGGAAAAATCGTCCAAAGTTGGTCGGTAATGGCCAATAACCATCCAAAACGCGACAATTAACGTGTGGTCGGTATTTTGAAGGTCGGAAGGGTATACCGACCAAAGTTGGTTGGAAATTACTGACCAACTTTGGTCGGTCAATTAAATTCAAAAAGAGAATTGCTGAAAAAAATTTGTTTTGTAATGCTACTAATATATCTTGGAAATTAAAGTTAGAAAAAATTAAATATACGAATATTATAAAAATAATAAATAAAATAATATTAAATTATTTTATTTATAAATAAAATAAATAGATAAAAATGTATTATATAGTATATAATAGAAGGTATTACATAAATATAAATATTTATATAATATCAAGGGCATAATAGACTTTTCAAGTAAAAATATGACTTTTGTGATAACTAGAATAATTTTTGTGTAACAAAAGAAAGAAAAGTGATTTTTGTGTAATGAACACAAAGTTAAATGATTTTTACATAATAAAAAAAAAGACTTTTGGGTAATAAATACAAAAATTTAATGACCATGGATGAGTGACTTAACCAGTAAAGTAAACAGTAAAGTAAGTACAAGTTGGCATAAGTGTGGCCCATGCAGGTCTGAAACCTGCAACCTTTGCCGCTTCGCGTTATTAGCACGATGCTCTAACCAATCGAGCTAATGGGCCTTGTTATGTCAATTCAATCATAACATCAATTAATACAAAACAAATCTGGAGCCACGTTTAAAGTCTACAACACTAAGTTTTTATAAGTAGCCGTTGTCCGCCTGTACCATTTCAAATTGGAAAAAAACCAAATTAAGAAAATGGCATCCACAGCTCCACCATCACCTTTCCCCGACAGTCAGATCCACCGCCCAAAAAGTGGCCGGAAACCCCTTCAGCCCAAGAATACTAATACTCCGGCAACTCCCAATAATCATCCCAAGCCCAAAACTCTACATTCGATAGGAATCTCACTAACCCAAAACTCAAACGAAGAGAAAGAGAATCTCCATCCAAAAAGGGAAAAGGCAGTACTCTGCATTGATGCGGAAGTACCATTCGATTCATCGTTAGCCGAGGAGCTGAGCGCCATTCGTGAGAAGCTCGAGAGGCTACGAATCGATAGAGAGAAGACGGAGAAGATGTTGAAAGAAAGGGATCTGATGCTGGATTTGGAGATGAAAGAGTTGTTCAACAGAGGAGAGCGGCAGAAAGAGCTTGAACTTGAAGTCGATCGTCTTTTCCGATTGAAAGAGCTCAGATTATCCTTCATGGTAACTCTATTCATTTTTTCTGTTTGCTTTTAGTTTGACCAGAAAAGGGAAGTACAGAATTTCAAATCTGTGTTTGCAATCAAACTAGAAAACAAATCTAAAAATTTGATGGTAATAAGAAGTGAATAAGGAAATCTCCTATTGAAGTTGTTCCTGACTAATTTTGTCGTTTGTGGGTTGAACTAGGTAGCTGTGTAAGGATGTGTATAATGTAAAGAACTGCTGGCATGTTTTAAAATGAACATGAGTACAAAATTTAAATAACGGACTATTTGAGATTTAGAGGAAATTGAATGATTGATTGACAAATTGACTATGGTGGTATTGCAGCAGAAAATTTCTCCGATTCAAACGCTCAGGGAGAAGGAAGAAGAAAAGAAAGTGAATGGATATCAGCCTAAGGCAAGTGGAACATTATTTTACTAGCATCCTCTTCTCCAATCACAATTGATTTATTTATTTATTGAAATCCAATTATTTTTAGCGCATTGAGTCGAGTTTACAAGGCATGTTCTGTTTCTTTCATTGACATTGATTTTTTATTTATTTTTAAACCTTATAGGAGCTGAATTATGACGAAGAAGATGACATCAGGACTGAAAGCTCATCGGAGAACGACCCCAGTGCCATAGGAAATGAAATTATAGCTATAGTCACTACTCACTAAGCAATTGTTTTCTGTTGTCTCCAAAGTCCAAACTTCATTTACCTTTTTTCCTACCTCATGAGAAATCAATATAGTTTTCTATTTACATTTCATACAATTCCAATCATCAATTTACTGGTTGGTTGGTGGACGTATTCGAAAATGATGTCCCCATTAATCTAAAGTCGTATTATGTAGGGCTCATTTAAATTGAGCAATCCTAAAACAATGAAAGCTGATACCAGAATATATTGGTGGAATGATTCCATACCCGCCTTCTTTTTTTTTCCTTTCTTTTGACTGGCCAAAAAGCTTTAGTTTGAATTCTTACAATAGTTGTAACAACAACATTTTCTAGAAAAATGAGTTTGGCATATAGAGATTTTTTTGGTAATAAAGACTAATATTATTACCTTAACTGTCTTGGGAAACATAGTCCAATGTAGTCATCGTCAATTCGTCATAGTTAAAAGATTACTAAAGTAGGAGAGAATGTCAGATTTTTTAGCTCTCAATAATTCAAACTACATCCTTCTTTTGCATACTTGTGATGCTGATTGATTGAATAGGAGAGGTCCACAAATGGATGAAAAAATAAACAAACCGAATTCTATTCGAAATGCCACCTTGAAATAGTCAATTTGGCATTTCCTTTTTTTTTCCCTCTCTTTAATTTGAATTTAATGGATACGTTGGACCTAAGGAAATGAGAGGGAAATGATGAATTTAACTTTATGCTTCTGATTTCAACTTCAAACAGAGGAAAGGAGGAATAAGTTCTGGAATAAACTATGTTTCATTCTGTCGAAAAGCTTACAAAAATGGACACAAAATTTTGATATATTATTTTATCCCCAACTAAAAAGAAAAACTGGTTTTATTTAGCTACATGCATGTTTGTTCATCTTTATTTTGTCGGTGTGTTAACAGAAGTTGGTTCAGCGAATGCCCACCTGAGTTATGTTGAAACTAAATGTGCCGAACGTAACAATCACAATCAGATGAGAATTTTATTTAAAATTTTCGAATCTTTTTAATAATCTTGTGATGCTGATCGATTTAATAAGAAAAGTGTTTACCTCAAAAATGGTGTTAAAAATTATACTTGATTTGTGGTTCTAAAGATATGTGATTTATTTTAATACTATTAAATAATCAAGAAATGATAAGCGTAAGTAAGGAGATGGTAGCCAAACCAATGTTGTCAGGACTGGGGGCCTCGAGTTCGATAGTCTCGAGAATCTCAAGGTCGGTCTATAGCAGTGAATTAATGAATTAAGAACAACAAATGAACAGTAAATGAAGAATAATGAACGAAGAATAATAAAGTTGAGAAAAAATGCTGAGCACGTTAAACGATAAAAGCTAAGTAGAATGTTCTATTGTCGTGTATTGTATGTTGTTTACAAATGATTGGGGTCCCCTTTATATAGGAGGGGAAAACCCCTGATATGGTACGTTTCTAATTATGACAAAGAAAATTATTGGTACAACTGTATAATGACCTAGTACGGATTTGTACTATCCCTTTCAGACCTTATCAGTCCTAACCACATGTTCATGAAAAACTTCCACCTTTTCATGACGGTCATTGATTTTGTACAGCTCCAAGATAGACCGTGATGGGCCTTCGATGTGCTTTCTCAAAGTGTATATTCTGAGATCGGATTCGAACTTCACTTTAAACCCTTCGAGCTCGGGTTCGAAGCATAATAAAGACTTTAAAATCGAACTCCTCCGATTTCGACCGTATACAAAAAGCCCATCAAGGGGAAAAAAGGATAAACAAACCAAAACCAATTCGAAATGCAATTCACTTTGACATTATACTTGGATCAAAGAAGTGAAAGGAAATGATGAATTTAACTTTATGCTTTTGGTTTCAATTTTAAAAAGAGGAAATGAGGGATAAGATCGTGAACGAAATATATAGTTTTCTTTCTGTCCAAATGTTGACAAAAGGAGACCCAAATAATGGGTTATTTTACCTGGAAAACGTTAAAAAAAAAGATGTTAAAGAAGGTAGCTCAAAGTAACAAATATAAAACAAGAAGATAAGTAGAATAAGAGAAGAAGAGATAGTTTTCTTATTTCATCAAGTGTTCAAGTGTATCTCGTATCACATTTCATACCTCTATTTATAATATTACATAGAATGTTACAAAAGGATTGTCTTAAACATGATATTAACCTTTGAGATCACGGGGAAAGATCATAGGGAGGGGTCATGGAGATGTGAGACTTACAATCATAATAGTGATGAGTAGTGGGAGGTTATATACATCATGGGTGATAGTAGTGGGAGTAGTGGACATCCACAATTACTATAGATTTTACAACACCCCCCCTTGGATGTCCAAAAATAGATAATATGCCTCGTTAAAACCTTACTAAGAAAAATCTCGTGGAAAAAAATCTTAGTGAAGGAAAAAGAGTATACATATCTCTAATACACTTTATTTGCTGCCTAGTTAAAAACCTTATGAGGAAAACCCAGTGAGACAAAGCCTAGCTAAGAAAAAAAGAGTACAACGCGTATCTTACTCCCCCTCATGAAAACATCACTTTATTTCTCGAAGACGACGCATTCCAATCTTCTGTCTCAACTTCTCAAATGTTGAAGTTGGTAATGCCTTAGTGAATACATCAGACAAATTTTCACATGAACGAATTTCACCATTTTTTTTTAAGATCATGCATGAAAAAGAACTTTGATGAAATATGCTTTGTTCTGTCTCCTTTGATGTATCCTCCTTTCAGTTGAGAAATGCAAGCAGCATTGTCTTCATATAGTGTAGTTGGATTATCTTTTTTCATAAGAAAATCACATATTTCGTGAATATGTTGAGTCATTGATTTCAACCAAACACATTCCCGACTAGCTTCATGAATGACTATTATCTCAGCATGATTTGAAGATGTGGCAGCTATCGTTTGTTTCATTAAATGCCATGATATAGTTGTACCTCCATATGTAAACAAATAACCTGTTTGAGATCGGGCTTTTGTGGATCAAACAAATAACCTGCATCGGCATAGCCAAACATTTCTTACTTGAATTCATTATAATAGAACAATCTCATATCTAGAGTTTCCCATATCTAAATATATGCTTAACACCATTCAAATGTCTTCTTGTTGGGGAGGAACTGAATCTTGCTTATAAGCTTACAACAAAAGAAATATCTGGCCGGGTATTGTTAGCAAGATACATCAGTACCCCAATTGCACTAAGATATGGAGTTTCATCACCAATGACCTCTTCGTCATTTGCTTGAGGCCGAAATGGATCTTTATATATGTCAAGAGATCTCACAACCATTGGGATACTCAATGGATGTGCATTAACCATGTAAAATCTCTTTAAAACTTTTTCAGTGTATGTTGATTGATGGACAAAAATTCTATTTGTTACATGCTCAATTTGTAGGCCAAGACAAAAAAAATTCTTACCAAGATCTTTCATTTCAAATTCTTTTTTCAAACACTCTACAACCTTTGGAAGCTCTTTAGAAGTTCCAAAGATATTCAAGTCATCAACATATACAACTATGATGACAAATTCCGATCCAGACCTCTTAATAAAGACACAAGGGCAAATAGGGTCATTTTTGTACCTTTTCTTTAATAAATACTTGCTAAGGCGATTGTACCACATCCTCCCTGATTTCTTCAATCCGTATAAGGAATTTTGAAGCTTTACTGAACAAGTTTCCCTTGAACTTTTATGTGCTTCAGGAACTTTAAATCCTTCAGGGATTTTCATAAAAATTTCATTGTCCGGTGAGCCATATAAGTAGGCTGTAACAACATCCATCAACCGCATATCAAGCTTTTCATGTGCTGCGAGATTTATTAGATACCTGAAGGTAATTGCATATACCACAGGAGAATATGTATCCATATAATCAATTCCAAGCCTTTGAGAAAACCCTTGTGCCACAATTCATGCTTTATATGTTATGACTTCATCTTTCTCATTTCATTTTCGCACAAAAACCCATTTGTAGCCCACTGTCTTGACACCTTCAGGTGTTCGGACTATTGGTCCAAAAACTTTACGTTTTTTGAGTGAAGTCAATTCCGCTTGAATTGCATTTTTCATTTTTGCCAGTCATTTTTTTGTCTACATTCATCGACAGATTTTGGCTCAAGATCCTCATCTTGTTGCATTACTTCAACTGCAACATTATATGCAAAACTGTTGTTAACGACAACGTTATTTCGGTTCCACCTTTTCCCCGTAGAGATATAACTTATTTAGATCTCTTCATTTTCACCATTTCTACGTACTAGTACCTCCTATGAGGTCTTATCAATTAGTATGTTTTTATGCTCCTCTTGAGGACTTGCCTCCATGTTATGATCAACTCGATCATTTGCTCCTTTTCTTTTTCGTGAATTTTTATCCTCGGAGCTGATTGGTCTACCACGTTTAAGGCGTGTCCTAGGCTCATTTGCATTATCATACTGTCCACCTGGGACATCAACTCGAATTGGAGTATTTACAACTGGAATATGCAATTTAGTAACTCGTGGAAGGTTAGTAAATGAATCTGGAAATTAATTTGCAACATTTTGCATATAAATGATCTTTTGAGCTTCTTGTTCATATTGATTTGTACGAGGATCCAAATGAGATAGAGATGATATGTTCCAATCTATCTCTTTTTCCATCTGTTTTTTTTCTCCCCCTAATGTTGGAAAAACTGATTCATCAAAATGACAACCAGCAAATCTAGCTGTAAACAAATCTCCTGTCGTAGGCTCCAGATATTTAATAATAGAAGGAGACTAATAACCAACATATACTCCCAACCTTCTTTGGGGACCCATCTTTGTGTGTTGTGGTAGAGCAATTGGAACATATACAACACACTAAAAAATTATTAAATGGAAAATATTTGGCTCCTGACCAAAAACCAACTGTAATAGAGAGACTTCATGATAACTGGTTGGCCTTATGCGCACAAGTGCTGCTGCATGCAAAATAACATGTCCCCACACTGAAAGGTGAAGTTTTGTCCTCATTAGCAATGGTCTAGTTAATTGGAGGCGTTTAATCAATGATTCTGCTAGACCATTTTGAGTATGAACATGAGCAATAAGATGCTCAACTTTTATTCTAGTGGTCATACAATAATCAGTAAAAGGTCTGAGATGTGAATTCACCAACATTATCAAGACATTGTCTTAATTGCATAATCTGAAAATTGTGCTCTTAACCTTATTATTTGGGCTAATAATCTTTCAAATACCATATTATGAGTTGACAATAAGCACAGATGTGACCATCTTGTAGATGCGCCTATCAAGACCATAAAATACTTGAATGGTCCACATGGAGGGTGTATAAGACCACATATATCACCCTGTATACATTCCAGAAATGCAGGAGATTCAATTCCAACTTCAGTTGCTGATGGTTTAATAACCAATTCTTTGAGAACAAGCAGCACAAGAGAATTCATTAAATTGAAGAATCTTCTTGTTCTTCAATGTGTTCCCATTTGGATTCTCTATTATTCTGCGCATCATGTTAGAATCGGGACGACCTAACATGTCATGCCAAATGATAAAATCATTAGAAGTAGTAAAATATTTATTTACTATGGCATATGATTCAACCATACCAATGTTTGTGTGGTACAATCCAAAAGAAAATGGAGGTAATGTTTCGTGCACACATTTTTCCTCCGCTTTTATTGTAGTAATATAAAGGTATTCAACATTTCCTTTGTTAGAGGTCTCAACATGATAACCATTTTGGCGAATAGATTTTCAACTCAACAAGTTTCTTTGAGACTTACTACATACAATGCATTATTAATAGTTAATATCGTTCCTCCAGGTAGTAATAAGGCTACTCTTATAGAGTCCTCAATTAACTTTGCACTACCATATATTGTATTAACATATGCCTTTTTCATAGCCAAATAAGAGAAAAATTTCTTTTCTCTTAATATTGTGTGAGTTGTAGCACTATCTAAAAGGCATAAATCTTCATTACTCATCTTGGATATAATTGAAGACGGGGGAATTTTATTTTATTCATAAAAATAAAATAAAAGTACACCATGAGAAATATGAAAAACTAACAACAACATAAGACAACTTAAGTTCTACTTGAAAATAAAAACAACTTTAAAATGTGACAAAAAATACGAAAAGTAAAAATAACAACATAATTGCATTCCCCAGTAAAATGATCAAACTTTAGTTTTGATCTCCAATGAACTCTTCAACTTCCAAATGAGTAAGATCATCGAGGCCTTCAAAATCATCATCATTCAAAGCAAGATTTGCCTCGGCATTGTCATCATTTTTGTTTGAAGGCCCTACCTCAAAATCATTTTAAAGGTCAAGTGAGACTCCATTGGGGCATTAACAGAAGGTGCTCCAATATTATTTGACTTTCTTTTGATGGAGTCTTGATAAAGCCTAATAAAATGCTCAGGTGCACATCATTCATTTTTCCAATGACCGTTCATGTCACAAAGGCGGAAGATACTACTTTTGCCTCTTGAAGGATTATTTTGAGAACCCATATTGTTCTCTCGTTTGCCATTACCACCACGATGGTGACTATTATATCGTTCTCTTACCATTGTCATGCCTACGTACATTCATATGTCCATGATTATTATTTTATCTTTTTTTAGACTTATCACGCCTAGCTGCCATATTCGCTTCAGGAATGGGAGATGATCCTGTGGGACGAATTTCATGATTTTTCAGCAAAAGGGTATTATTTTTCTCAACCACCATATGGCATGATATCAATTCAAAATATTTTTTAAAACCCCTTTCACGGTATTGCTGCTGTAATACCATATTTGAGGCATGGAAAATCTTAAGAGTCTTTTTCAACAAATCCTCATCATTCATAACATCCCCACATAATTTCAATTGGGAAGTTATTCGAAATACAACAGAGTTATACTCACTTACGATTTTAAAATCTTGCAACCATAAGTGCTTCCACTCATATCGAGCCCTTAGCAATACCGTAGCCTTAAGGTGATCATTCCTTTCTTTCAGACCAGCCCACAATTCAAGTGGATCTTTTACTGTTAATTATTCAACCTTCAAACCTTCATCTAAATGATGAAGAAGGAAAATTATGACCTTCGCTTTGTCCTGGCTTGATGCCTCATCACCCTGAGTAATGGTGTCACCAAGGCCTTTTGCGGTTAAGTGAATCACAGTATCAAAAACCCATGATAGATAATTCTTTCCAGAAATGTCAAGTGACACAAACTCAAGCTTTGACAAATTCGACATAGTAAAAACTATCAAAGAAGATAAATAATTAGAAATTATTAGGATAATAGCGTAAAGAATCTTAAAAATTGAGATAATATCAAAATTTGTGATCTATATACACTAAAGTGATAATTCCATAGAAAAGAACATTATTTTTTTCTTCAAATTATTAGTATATCTTTGATGTTAATTAGAACAAAAATATCTTCTAACTTTCACACAATTTCAAATTTCGAACAACATAAAACAAGTATTCTTCTCTCAACTAATTCTACTAACACGAAAATTAGCAACTTTCACATGACAATCATGCAAATAACTTAAAATAAAGAAATATAGAATTCTTTATTTTTATACATATCTGGAGACGTGAGAAATTATAAAACTGCATATTAAAGACACTAATCATGAAATCAAAATATACGATGAAGAAAAAAAAATAAATAAATATACCCGAACAACGAAAAGTGCTCAACTTCGTGCTGATAACATGTTAAGAAATGTAGTCTCAAAGTAACAATATAAAATAAGAAGTTAAGTAGAATAAGAGAAGAAGAGATAGCTTTCTTATTTAATCAAGTGTTCAAGTGTATCCCATATCATATTTCATGCATCTATTTATACTATTACATAGAAGGTTACAAAAGGATTGTCTTAAACATGACATCAACCTTTGAGATCACGGGGGAAGATCAGGGGGAGGGGAGGGGATTATGGAAGTGTGGGAGTTACAATCATAATAGTGATGAGTAGTGAGAGGTTATATAAATCATGGGTGATAGTAGGGGAAATAGTGGACATCCACAATTACTATATATTTTACAACAAAATAAAAATAGAATGTATTTTCCAACGTAACTAGGGACTCTTGGCCGCATGACTTTAAACTTATTGCAAATTGACCTTCAAGTTTAATTATTGTAGGATTGATCTACTTCTTTAATTAGTGCTCAAATGAGTTTTGGGTTAATGGTAAAGTGAAATAGGGAAGTTCAGACATTACCCTCAATATTTCAATCATTACACTTTGGCTCCAACCTATAAAAATATAATATTTTCAGAATTTAAAAAAAGAAAAAACCCACCCCCAACCATTTCCCGCCGTTTTAGCAGCTTCCCAATCCCTATTTCCCATGGTTGAATCCTTTATTATAGCTTGTTTTTCCTCCACTGCTCACATATAGGTCATTTCCCTTATTCCCCATTCCTCTCAAAGCCAGTCTATTAATTTATCGATTACAGAGAGGAAGCACATATTTTTAGATATGTCGATTTGGAGATGAAATTAGCAGTACATTGGATTGATAATTCATTTTAGCTGGTATATTGTGTAATCCTTTATGTGGAAAGTGTTTTCATCTCATGTTGTTCGTCATTATTGATTTGAATCTCTACAGACTTTTATGCACAATACTTGACCACTAGTTTACAATAGACCACTGTAAAAATAAACCACCAGTTCACAATATACTGATGGGAGATTATATAATAGTATGCGATTTTTATTTTAGTGAATGAGTTGAGAGGCCAAATAGTTGGAATTGCATTTCTTATACAAAGGTTACAATATATATATGTATACCGGTAATTGTACATTTGACGATTTTATTGACGTCGTCATTAAACGTGGAAAACTAACATATTCGATGAGGCACCTGAATATTACATATATGCTTAGCTCTACACCAAATAGGGACAAGATTCCTCCATCCTTCATTAAAGAATGAAAATGATTTGCCATCATACCTCCTTCATGTTACAAGTGATGGCATAAGGCCATGTTTGAAGATGAGTTTTCATTTTGTGGCTGAAAATGAGTTTGAAGAAGTAGCTGAAGTTCTAGTTAAAAGGTATCATCAAGGTTCAAATACCGCAGTTGCACCACCAACACAACCACCAATTTTAGAAGTAGATGAGGAAAGGATGGTGAAATATGGCTTAAGTGGATTTAGTCATAGTGCTACGCCCCGCAGTATTACGTCGATGTTACGCTCTGTTGTATTATATTATGATGATGTTATGCCCCGCAGTATTACGTCGATGTTACGCCCCGCAATATTATATTAGGATGATGTTACGCCTCGCAGTATTATATTACGACGATGTTACACTATGTAGTATTGTACGTTGAATTTATCGTAAGATAATTGACATCAGTTCAAGGACAAGATTATTTGGAGATTATAAGTATTATGCTATTTCAAACAAGTGATAAGTAAATTTGTGACGGTGAGAGGATAAGAGAGTCGAAGAAAATGAATTTCGTCAAAGTTTGACAATTTGGAATAAAATACGGTCCGAGCTATAATATCCGGTATTTATGGACTAATGTCATACAAGGTACCACATGACCATGATAGTAGGATGAATAAAGTGTGTTAAAAGTGATTAGTATTTTAAGTAATTTGAGATAATTCTTTATTATGTGGGTAATTAGTTAATTATTGAATTAGTGAATGAGTTGATTAAGGAAAGGGGTGAATATTTGGATAAGATTAGGGAGGATCAATGTGGCAGCCAAGAGCAAGGTAAATGTGAATCTTAAGTTCACATAATAAGGTGGAAAATTGGAGGGATTTTGGTGGCCAAGTCTTACAAAAGTGGAGCCTACACCACTAAGACTTAATATCTCTTTAATTCACAGAAATGAAGATGTTTTACATCTACCAAGTAAAGGATGGAGCTCACAATTTTAAAGAAATCTCTTTACTTCATTAAGGTTTGACGCAAAGCTTGCTCAGTAACGGATAAAACTCAAGTAATTCGTTTGAATTTCATAATACGATAAAGCGTGGAATTTGTAATTCTTAGGGACTACGATGCAATCTTTCTCAAGAATATCATAAGAATTTTTCCCTACTTCGATCCGCCGTAATATTTTTTTGCAAAAGACATGTGTTAGAGGGATTGTCAAGAGGATCGGTTCAGGTATGTTAAGGCTATCCCTTCTTTCGTTTGGCATGATCTATACGATAAAAACGAAATGAGCAAATGCTCAACCTTCATAAATGGATCTATTCATAGAAGTACTAGAGGTGCATATGTTCTTGATTCTCCATGTGTCCTATTATTCTATCATCCATTCATGGGTCCCAGAAAATATGAAAATATATAAAGTTTACTTCATGATATTAATCAAAGGCGTAATGGTCTTATGACATTTCGAAAGATTTTATTGACGTACTTCTAATGCATTGCATTCATTTATATATGTATATTGACCTATGACCAGATAGTGTTATATACGCGTATATATGTATATGGGATATGGGAAAAAGTTACGGCGTTATATACGCACCACCACCTGATAAGCCGGTATACGTTGATGATTTACCCACAGTGGCCGAGATGATATGATTGGATGCCCTCAGAAGCTTGATGATGTTATGAACGTATATACCTATGCATGTTATGATATTTATACCTATATGCATGCCATTATAAATATTAATGATTCACATAGTTATTCAGACTTGCATGTTGAGTCTTTTAGTCTATGTTTCTCTCATGTCTATTATTTACTGATTTTCATTCCTTACATAATCGGTACATTATTTGTACTGACGTTCCTTTGCATGGGGATGCTGCATTTCATGCCCACAGGTCCCGATAAAAAGGTTGAGAGCCCTCTAAGTAAGCTATCAGCTCAGCGAAAAATGTTGGTGCGCTCCATTTGCTCTGGAGTTGCCTATTGGGTTATTATGCATTGGACACGTATTAATTAGTATGTCGGGGCGCTGTCCCGGCCTTATGACATTTATGTACTCTTAGAGGCTTGTAGACATATGTCATGTATGTGAAAGATTGTATGGCCTTGTCGGCCTATGTTCAGTGTACGAGTGATCAGTTTGGCCTTATAGACCCGTATGTCATATGTGTAAGTTTGTATTACATGTTGGGTCATCCTATGTAGAGTGTTCCTTCATGTTTCATTCTAGTTATCTCGTGAAAATATTTCTTGTTCATTTACCTATGATAGTATGATACGAGAGGTACGTTACGTTGGTACTCGGTTGAGTAAGGCACCGGGTGCTTTTCACGGTCTCTTGGTTTGGGTCGTGACAAAAATGGTATCAGAGCAGTTCTGTCCTAGGGAGTCTACAAGCGTGTCTAGTAGAGTCTTGTTTATGGGTGTGTTGTGAACCAAACTTATAAGCAAGAGGCTACAGGGAACTTAGGACTGTCACTCTTTCTTTTTACTCTAGGTCGTGTGGTAGAGCTCAGTTGTAAGAACTCAATTTCCTAAACTCTATCTTATTCATAGTACAACGATACCTACATTTAGAGAGACGGTAAGGGATTGAATGTGGTTATGGAAGAGTTGAGTAAGAGGAACTCGATTTTTCATGATGCTTATGATGAGTAAATGTAATGACTTCAGCAAAAGATGTGTGTACTAACGTGTAACCTTCTTGATAAGGAGCCTTAAGGTAAGAACATCTATCTCCATATGGTGAAAAATAATGAGAGATTCAGAAGGTAGATACAAGTTTCAATAAGTAAATGAAGCAAGTTGAAGAAGGGTACGAGGTGCCCTGTTAATGAAGATTATCAATATTTACAATTCAGATAGAGAAATATAAGCCTTTTAAGTTACCTTCAACAATAACAGATGTATATACAATCGACCACACCCATCTCAGTTATGCCCTATGGGAACTAACCGATATAGTTTAAGAGAAAGACAGGTGATGAGGATCCGTCTATGGTTATAATAACCCAAAATGGTGGATGAATTGTGTGTTAGTTGACATTTCTGAAGGATATTGAAAATATGCTAATAGATCTGTTTGTGAGACACCCAGATGGTGTACTCTAGAATATTACAATTAGATGTGAATACTAGCATGTTCATAAAATTCAAAAGATAGGCACTGAAAGCCTGGAAGGGATAAATATTACCTTAGTGTGGCTCCCGTCCCTGGTAGAGCAAGAATGTTAAGCAACCCGAAGAGCCATCGGATGGAGAGAGGGAGCTAAAAGCAAAAGAATGTCTTGTCGAAAGTTTGCAGAATAAAGTGATAGATAGAAATGTTAGCGGGAAATAAGAAGAGAGTTAATGAAGCATTATGAGTAAGATGTGATACATGGATGACAATGATAGATAAAAAAAAGACAGTATTACAGAGTCTATAGTCAAGTGAAGGAAAAGACGAGAGGTAACAGGCCTTGAGACAACAAAAGAGCATAGGCCATAAAGTAATATCCTCATTTCGAGAAATAAGTTCGTGAATCCAACGCGACTACAAGAAGGAAAATTTAGACCCCAGAATAATAGAAATCAGTATGGGCTGGTCAACAAGATAAACTAAACATGAATTAGGGACTGAGTGATTTGATAATGGTTGACATCATGAGAATTTCAGATTTTGTTCCGGCGATAATAGATGGACGACAGAAGAATACCCTTTAAAGGTCATTCAGGAAGACACATTCCTAAAGAAAGTAATGTGAGAAAAGTTAAGCTTAAGGGACTTTATGTTCCAGTTACACTAAGTGTCACTCTCGCGAGTAAGGAAATTTGTTATCTATGGTACAGAAGTATTATCGCAAGGCGAGTAAGGGTCATCGATGATGTGAAAAGATGCCAAAGATGAAGAGGTAAAATATTTATATGTAGATCATCTTAGCACTAAATGTTAGTATTCCCCTAAAGCACAGAATATGGAGTGATGTGGCATTAACTCAGAATTAAGTGGTTCTAGTAATTATGGAATGGTAAAGGAAGAATGCGATAAAAATGAGAAAGGGATGAGATTGCACTTATTCAAATCCTACAGATATGTAAAGACCCGTAAAATTTTCTTGTTTAAAAATAATGCCCGAATGAGTCCCCGAGTTGTTTTATTGTGGAAATTTTTAAAACAGACCAAAATTGAGTAAAAAGTACCCCGAGACTTAAAGAATAAAATTTTCCAGAAAGTGGGTGTTATGCGACGCATTATGCGATCGCATAACGTGTATGCGGACCGCATAATGGCCGCATACCCGGGTAGATCACTGCCCCATTTGAGGTCAACTATGCACTCCAATATGCGATCGTATTTCAGTTCTGCGGACCGCATATCTGTCGCATTGTTGCCTTTGATTTTGGGAGGGAAGTTATGCGATCGCATAACGTGTATGCGGACCGCACAATGGTCGCATGCCTGGGCAGTGTGTTTTGAATTTTGGCCCATCTCGAGGGCCATTATAGGGTCGATTCTGCGGACCGCATGTCAGGAATTCGATCGCATTCCTGACCGCATTCTTGTGTCGGGCCCTATTTTTCTAATTTTTAAAACCCGACCCCAGTTTATTAAAACACCCCTCCCCTTCAATTTTTAACCATTTTATGATATATTAGAGAGAGGAAAGAGTGGGTTCTAGAGAGAGAAAGTCCCAACTTCATCAAATTGGTCTTCCTTCATCACTCAAGCTTGGAACTAATCAAGTAGGACACAAATTTCTTCACTCTAACGGGTAAGATTTACCTAATTAAACCTAATCACCAGATTTTTGTTAAAATAAAACATGGGTAGGATAGTTCATAAAGATAGGGTTAAGAATCTTGCATGCATGTACCCGATTTATCATATCTAGTAAAGAAAAATAGGTTGGAGTAACCTTTCACTAAAAAGGGGTTATTTAATCTAAAGGAACACCTAGGGTTTGATAGAAAGCTCCAGTGAGTTCAAGAAATGTTCATGATTCCTAATTCTAATTTTAAATGTGCCGCATTGTGAATTAGATTGAAGGTGCTAGTCAGTTCGGTGATCTGAGAGTAAAAGTTAGAAAGGGATTTCGACCCCGGGTATGTATGGCTAACTTTAACCTTTGTAGAATCCCCCTTTTAGGTCCGAGCATACGACATGTGTACCTTGTTGATAATATGTGAATTGATTGTTCAAATGTGTTGAGACTTAAGATTCTACTCTTTGATTTGTCCTAGTTGATTGTCATTTTACCGTGCTATATGAGGTGGTGAAAGGTGTATTGATGTGTCTGTCTCATTATGTGCAAAGATCGTAAATGCTCGAGAGTATCGATATGAAAGTATGTGTTAATGAATGAAAGATTGTTGATACGCCCAAGTGTGGGAATGTATATAATGGCTAAAAGTCGTGCGTGGAAAGTAATGGAAAAAGGGTATTGTGAGACGATGTAATTGAGTTGAACGATTATGGCAACACTGTGTACATGAATTACTGCTTGGTAAGAGCTATGGTGGCTTGGGCCCGAATAAATAAATTGTTGATATGAACTTGTGTTCCTTGAAATGTTGATTCTTGTGATTGATTATTGTGGTTAATTGTTGCAGAATATGATTGTCGGGTGGGATCGGGTTGCGCTCCGCAACACGAACTAATAAAGATAATAAGATGTGAGGTAATAAGGGTGGCCGAGGAAATAAGGGAGGCCGAGGTAATAAGGGTGGCCGACGTAATAAGGACGAAATGTGATCATTATCACCATCGAAATGAGAAAAAATCGGGGAAACTCTTGAATATGGTAATGTTGAAAGGGGAAAAGGAGAGATTGTGAAACATGATGATTTGGTTGTTCTTTTCCACGTGTATTGATTGAGTGGTTATTACTGTTTCTTACTTGTGTGTTGTTTGATTGTACTTCGGATAAAGTTTGTTCATACATACTAGTACTATTCCACAGTACTAACGTCCCTTTTGTCGGGGGCGCTACATTTTCTTATATAAATGTAGGTGGTTCTAAAGCAGGTAATTCAACCCACCGTCAGTAGTGCCTCCTCTCCTTTTCGTCAGCCATTCTGGTGAGCCCCACTTCCTCCCGGGGCCACGTATGGCTCATGTCACGTTAATTTGAGTTTATGGTGTAGTGTAAGGTATAGTCGGGGCCTTGTTGCGGGAAAGTAGTATATAAATATTTTTTACTTGTAGAGGCTCCGTAGACACAATGTGGGGAAAGTATATATGTATTGTGGGTAGTAAGCGTACGATTTGGAATCGTGGTCCACGTTGTTAATGTGGTATGTATTTTGTAAGTATTTGGTATCATGTGTTCGTAATGATAAAAAGTAGAAGTGAATTCAAGTTGAAAGTTTATGCTTAAGCTATAAATGACTATTTTACTTGAATAATGTGTATTTAAATCACGGGGTAACGCGTGGGATAGGAAAGGAAAATCAGGTTCGCTTGACTGGGGTCACCCAGTTGAGTGCCGGTCGTGTCCCTCAATTTTGGGGCGTGACAAGATATGCTATGATTCCAGAATATTATGCAAACTCGATGTCAAGGATAGGAAGTGAGGGGTTCTTGCCCAAGATGTTATTGATAAATAAGGAGCTAGTGCGAGACGTAATTTAAGATAAAGGAAATAACACAAGAAAGATAACGCGGAACATTGATATGAGAGGGCCAACGAGTAGTTAGTAACTGGTTTAGGAAGAGCCTAGTTATGGCTAGACAAGAGGATACCGACAAATCAACAGATCATGCAAAATAAACATAGTGAACCCCAACATGGGAAATTCAGTCTCACAGATATGATATTGTAATACTTGAGATATATTTAGATAGGAGTTAAGGTAGTTAAAGATACCGTATGAGTGTTACGAAAAATAAAAGAGAGCTCCATTGGGAAGACAGACAAAATATCAGTTCGGAAGCAACCCTTACAAGCACAAAGGTGTGGAGGTAAGTAATTAAGGATAATTATAGGTGAGTACGAACATCAAAAATTCTGTTGGGTAGACGATATAACAAGCTTGTAACTTTACAAAAGCCAGAAGGTCTCCCTAAGTACTACAACTAAAGACTAGTTGAGGAAATAAGGAAGAAGGCTTCAACCTAAGCATAGTGACCTAAAAAGGAAACGGTCTTGTAACAATAGTCTCACAACAACATTGTATGCATTCCATAAGAAAGTGGCACCTACTGTGGCTATGAACGGGAAGAAGAAAAAAAATCAAAAGGTGATATTCAAGATCATATGGGTTGTATGGTATTCCAATATGTGTGCGCACTAAGATAAGCCAAGTATTCATGCAACATGTGGCAGAACGACCAGGAAAAATAATTGCTTTCATTTAAAGAAAGTTGAGAAGGAACGAAAGGAATTATTCGATCGATGATCCAGAGTAGTTACGTTATGAATGCACTCAAGATTTCAGAGTATAAGTTAAAAGAAAGAATTGAGTCCAGGTCATAGACACAAGATTGAATTGTTAGAAGATGGTATCATGGATATTCCATAGTTCTATGAAAGGATAAAGTAATAACTAATACCATGAGCCACAAATCGGAAGATAGCTTAAGCGTACATAAAGGTTGGTCAGAAGGAAGAGGAAACTAAAGAGTTACATCAATTAAGTAAATTAGGAGTCTGATTATTGGACCCAAAATATTATAGACATCGTGATTGAGAATATTGCAGGATCACTCTCAGTATCAGAGGTACAAGAGAGATGGTACAACAACCATGTTCTATAACGGCTTTACGATAAAGGCAGTTAGAAGAAGTACTAGCCTCATAAGAAGTCAGTATGAAGCTCCCACCAGATTGTGTATGCACCAGAGGTGAAAGTATTATAATATAGATTCAAGTTGTGGAAGTGAACTATATCTATGTGGAAGGGAGGTCATGAGAGAGATAGAAGACGTGATGCGAGATTTTAAGGTAAGTAAGGTAAAGTTGAACAACGTACGAGACACTCAGGCGTAAAAAGGTTGTGAATAATCTATACTTCAGATAAAGAGCTAGAGGCGCTGGGATTCAGTATCCAGGAATGATAGCGACGTCATTGGTGGAATATCTTCTCAACCTATGGTTTCTAGGTATCGAGAAGTCTACTTAAGAGGGTAAAGAAGAGTTAGAAACGATGCGATGTCTCGCTTGATATTCCAGAATAGCACAAGGAAATCTATGGTCAAAGTAAGTTGAAAGAAGGTTGCGAGTAGTGTAAATAGATATGAGTAAGTCCCAAGATGGAGTATGGTAAAGAAACATAGTTTTAGGAAGACAAGAGTAAGTATAAGAAAGGCGAGTGAGAAGGTGACGAGAATGGATAATTCCTCGGGATTAAGCCCATGAAAACAAGAGAGTTGATGGTTTCTCTAAGTTATAGAAAGTTCAGTATAGCCTGAATGAACTCAAAAAAGTGTAAGATGAAATGCTACCCTAGTAGAATAAGGAGTGTGTAATTGTGATAGATAAAGAATGACGTTTGGGCCTTCGATTGAGTAATGATTTGAAGAAAAAAAAGGGATTTCATAGATGACACGAAATTAGAATACCCCCACTCATAAGATGAATCACGCTGGGATGCTATAAAATACGGTTATGGAAGTATAGCATCGCCCCAGGTGGATCGGTCTAATCATTTAGAAAGTTCCTCGATGAGACGTCAGCCCTAGCGGCAATGTTATATAAGAGGTCAAGTTATCAATGGTAGATTATAGATCAACATTAAGGTGAATCAACAATAGATGGATAAAAGTTCAATAGTAGGAGGTGAGATTGGGCCATCATTCTTAAGGTGAACAGTAATGAAGAAGCATTAAAGGACTACCTAGATGCAGTAAAGTCATAAGGACGGATAACCGGGTCTATGAAATAAGATATAGCAATAGTCATAAGTTCAACAAAGTATCGAGGGAAGAACTTCAGTATAACTATAGATGCCCAAAGAGATATCTTATCAAGCTCTGTATATTCTTACAAAGTGAGGTCTAGAAATTGGCTAATAGCTGGAGGAAAAAGGAGAGAAGAGTCGCATAGGCACATTTACAAGGTCAGAGTCGTACAGGCTGCATGATAGAATGTAGAAACAGGTACGAGATTAGAAGGATTTCGACCACAAGTTATGGTGTGAGAAAGAGGCCTAAATCGGGGGGAATGCCCTAGCCTTTGGAATTATTCACAGAACAGTTGCCTAGTTGGCAAGGAGCGTACTAAAGTATTCGGAAGACAAAATTTATGAAACTTATAAGTGCATTAGTCAACATTCGAGGACGAATGTTCCAAGGGGAGAATGATGTTACGCCTTGTAGTATTACGTCGATGTTACGCTCCACCGTATTATATTACGATGATTTTACCCTCTGCAGTATTACGTCGATGTTACGCCCCATAATATTATATTAAGATGATGTTACGCTTCGCAGTATTATATTACGACGATGTTACACCCTGTAGTATTGTACGTTGAATTTGTCGTAAGATAATTGACATTAATTCTAGGAAAATATTATTTGGAGATTATAAGTATTATGCTATTTCAAATAAGTTATAAGTAAATTCGTGACGATGAGAGAGTAAGAGGATCGAAGAAAATGAGTTTCGTCAAAGTTTGACAATTTGGGATAAAATACGGTCCGAGCTATAATACCCGATATTTATGGACTAGTGCCATACAAGGTACCACATCACCATGATAGTAGGATGTATAAAGTGTGTTAAAATTGAATAGTATTTTAAATACTTCGAGATAATTCTTAATTATTTGGGTAATTGGTTAATTATTGGATTAGTCAATGAGTTGATTAAGGAAATGGGTGAATACTTGGATAAGCTTTAGGAGGCTCAATGTGGCAGCCAAGAGCAAGGTAAATGTGACTCTTAAGTTCACATACTAAGGTGGAAACATTGGATGGATTTTGGTGGCCAAGTCTCACAAAGTGGGGTCCACACCACTAAGACTTAAAATCTCTTTAATTAACAAAAATGAAGATGTTCTACATCTACCAAGAAAAGGACGGAGCCCACAATTTTAAAGAAATCTCTTTACTTCATTAAGGTTTGGGGCAAAGCTTGCTAAGTAATGGATGGAACTCAAGTAATTCTTTTGAACTTCATAATGCGATAAAGCGCGGAATTTGCAATTCTAAGGGAGTACGATGCAATCTTTCTCAAAAATATCATACGGATTTTTCCCTACTTCGATCTGATGTTACATGTTTTTGAAAAAGACACGTGTTAGAGGGATTTTCAAGAGAATCGGTTTAGGTATGTTAAGGCTATCCCTTCTTTCCTTTTGGCATGATCCATATGATACAAGCGAAATGAGAAAATGCTCAACTTTCATAAACGACTCTATTCATAGAAGTACTAGAGGTGCCTATGTTCTTGATTCTCTATGTATCCTATTATTCTATCATCTGTTCATGGGTCTCAGAAAATACGTAAGTTGATAAAGTTTACTTCACGAGATTAATCAAAGGAATAATGATCTTATGACATTTCGAAAGATTTTATTGATGTACTTCCCATGCATTGCATTCATTTATAAATATACATTGACCTATGACCAGATGACATTATATACACGTATATATGTATATATATGTATATGGGATATGGAAAAAGGTTACGGCGTTATACAAGCACCACTACCTGATCAGCTGGTATACGTTGATGATTTGCCCACAACGGCTGAGATGATATGATGGGATGCCCTCAGAGGCTTGATGATGTTATGAGCACATATAACTATGCATGGTATGACATTTGTACGCATATTCATGAAATTATAAATATTAATGATTCACAGAGTTATTCAGACTTACATGTTGAGTCTTTTACTCCATGTTTCTCTCATGTCTATTATTTACTGCTTTTCATTCCTTACATACTCAGTACATTATTTGTACTGACATCCCTTTGCCAGGGAACGCTGCATTTCATGCCCACAAGTCCTGATAGACAGGTTGATATCCCTCCAAGTAAGTTATCAGCTCAGCGGAAGGTGTTGGTGCGCTCCATTTACTCCGTA
This sequence comes from Nicotiana paniculata, assembly GCA_005239505.1. Taxonomy (NCBI): domain Eukaryota; kingdom Viridiplantae; phylum Streptophyta; class Magnoliopsida; order Solanales; family Solanaceae; genus Nicotiana; species Nicotiana paniculata. The sequence goes on along the minus strand of ML335023.1, from coordinate 31,248 downwards.
GTTGCCTATTTGGTTAGTATGCATTGGACACTTTTTGATGGATATGTGGGGGCCCTATCCTGGACTTATGACGTTTAAGTACTCTTAGAGGATTGTAGACATATTTGATGTATGTGAAAGACTGTATGGCCTTGCCGGCCTATGTTCAGTGTGCGAGTGATCATTTTGTCCTTATAGACCTGTATGTCATATGTATAAGTTTGTATTACATGTTGGGTCGTCTTATGTCGAGTGTTCCCTCATGTTTCATTCTAGTTATCTTATGAAAATCTTTCTGGTTCATTTACCTATGATAGTATGATAAGAGAGGTAGTTACGTTGGTACTCGGTTGAGTAAGGCACCGGGTGCCCGTCACGATCCATTGGTTTGGTTCGTGAAACATAGGTTGAAGAATTTTGGTGACAATGAAATGAACTCATATGGTCCAAAATATGCAAATGGAGCGAAAGAGTTCCTCGACATTGTTAGTCGGGCAGCTGGAGTTGAAGGCCTGGTGGAATTATTAGCTACATAATACATCCACCCTGATGGTACTTATTTTTTCCTTGAAAAATGCTTCGACAACAAATTGGATCTAGTGAAACAATTGGAGCTTGCTTATGTGAAGATGCATTTTACATTTCGTGTGAAGAAGAGTAGAAGTAAATAACTTTGGTGGCATGCCAAGATGTGAGTTGCCCATGGACGTTACACGCTTTGAAGTACGAGAGTTCTGACAAGTGTTTTTTTATTACCAAGTACCATGGCGAGCACACATACGAGGTACAATACATATCAAATCATCATCCTAACGCACCGCCGAAGGCTTTGGGTGCATACTACAAGGAAAAATATGTTAAGGGCAAAGACATATCCCTATCATATCTGAAGGATGCTAATTTTGTAAATTGTCACCAAAATCTTACTTATTGGAGGAACTGGAAAGTAGGAAAAATAGAAAAGTCTATGATCAGGGGTATTTAGGAGGAGGGGTATGCTTTTTTTGAAGCATATTGCCATGTTATTCTAACCTATAACAAAGGAAGTATTGTTGAAATTGAAGGTTGATAAATCGCATTTTAGATATTTTTTTTATCTATTGGAGCTTTCATTAAGGATTCGCGCAAATGCAAAAGGTTGTTGTTGTTGACTGGACATTCCTAAGTGGCAGGTATGGAAGTTTCTTGTTGCCTGTAGTGACACAAGATACAGAGAATCAAATTTTTCCAGTTGTGTTTTGTGTAGTCGATAAGGAATGCGATAATTCTGGACCTACTTTTTTGAAAAATTGTTGTACATTATTGACGACAATGATGATGTGTGCATTATTTCTGATTGGTATCTGTTCTATTGGAAATGGATTTTAAAAAGCTTTTACTGTCGCTCATCATGGTTTTTGCACGTGCCACATTGCTGAAAATATAAGAGGTTTCATTGTGAAAATTTTATTAAGCATTTTTTTTTCACCGCACAGTCATACAATATTGAGGAATTTTTTGACAATTTTCAGCAAGTGCGTGATAAAAGTAGGGAAATAGCTGACTGCCTCGCAAATGAAATTGGGTTCCAAAAGTGGTGCAGGGCCTTCTTTCCGGGAAACCAATACGATACGTTGATAAAAAAAATAGAGTAGAATCACTTAATTCAATGATTAAGGATCAAAGTGAACCACAATCATTGTCCTATTCAATCATATTATTCAGAAGTTTGTAAAAAAATTCGAAGAGAGGTGTACTGAAATGAGGGATATTTTGACCCTCTTTGTTCCTTCTGCTGAACAGAAGATCAGGAATAACATGGTTGTTGGCGACGTGCTCCGAGTGCATCAGTTAGAGAGTAACCTGTTTAGTGTCATTGGTCATAGCAGGGATGCAGTAGTTGATCTGCAATTGTATACATGTTCTTGCTGTCAGGTTGATTTGGAAAACTTACCGTGCCAAGATGCAATGGGAGCTCATGTCGAACTGCCCGAGGGATACAAACCTCCAAAGTTCGAAATGCTTGACGGTACTGGTGATCCGAGAGTCCATCTGAGGACCTATTGCAACAAGTTGGTTGGCATTGGGAAGGATGAAAGAATCCGCATGAAGCAGTTTAAGAGGAGTTTGAAGGGAGATGCACTGCCTTGGTACATCAGCCAAGACCCCAAGAAATGGTCAAACTGGGTAAGCATGGCGTCTGACTTTATGGACAGGTTTAGATTCAACACAGAGAACGCACCAGATGTGTTCTACGTTCAAAATTTGAAGAAGAAACCCACAGAAACCTTTCGCGAGTATGCTACTCGCTGGAGGTCCGAAGCCGCTAGAGTCAGACCTGCTCTAGAGGAAGAGCAGATGAACAAATTCTTTGTCCGGGCTCAGGACCCGCAGTATTATGAACGGTTGATGATGGTTGAAGGACACAAGTTCTCCGACATCATCAAATTAGGTGAGCGGATTGAAGAAGGTATTAAAAGTTGTATGGTTACAAATTTTGAAGCCTTGCAAGCCACTAACAAGGCAGTCCAGTGGTGCGTCTAAGAAGAGAGACATGGGAGCCGTAATGGTTGCAAAGAGCCAAGTCCCCACTCAAATACAAAACTTATCCAACACCTCCACTCACATACCAGCCAACCCCGAATTACCAAGCACCCTCACCAAACTACCAAGTACCCTCACCGAACTACCAAGCCCCACCACCTTCCTACCAAGCTCCACCGCCCACCTACCAATCTCCACCACCCACATATCAACTGGCTTCGCCCAGATACTCACAACCCGCACCTATCTACCACACTTATAATTCCCAGCCATCCCATTACAAATCACCCCCTGCACGCCAAAACTTCCCTAGACCTCGTCCCAATTTTAATCGCTGCCCTCCAAAGTAATACACCGCCATAGCCGAGCCCATTGACCAGCTGTATGAGAAGCTCAAAGCTACTGATTACGTCACACCTATCCCTGTTACCACCCCTGAGAACCCTTCTCAGTGGGTTAACCCAAACAAATCCTGTGCATACCATTCCGGCATGAAAGGACACATCATCGAAGAATGCCGCTCTCTGAAGGACAAAATACATGCTCTCATTGACAACAAGATTATTGTGGCAAAAGACCACGCTCCAAACGTCCGCAACAATCCTTTGCCAGACCATAAGGGGGGAGGTATCCATATGATTGAAATAGAAGATGATTGGGATCCCGAGGGATCAATCTGGTTGATCGCAGAAGGCGATGACCCAAATAAACCTGCAGTCACTCTCAAAGCGATCATAGTCCAGATTCAACCATCTGAGAACGTCGAGGTGAATATGTCTATACCACTTGAGTTTGAAGCAACTCCACCTGAAAAGTCACCAGTGCCAATTGAAGTTGAGTTTGTATCTCCAGCAAATGCACCGACACCATTCGAGGTCGCAGTCTTGCCACCCTGAACACACATTTCGTTTGAAGTAAGGATGGCCGCACCAATTCTGGTGGCAATGTCAACCACGCCACCCTTCTATTCAAATGCTATCCCTTGGGACTATACAACCGAGGCGAGAAGGAAAGGCAAGGTCAGGTCTAAGGAGGCTGTCGCACCACAGGGTATGACAAGAACTGGTAGTGTATACACCCCTGAGCATCTGGCCGAATCAAGCAAGCAGGCTGCCAGCCGGCCTCCCCTTATCGAAACAAGTCCCTATGACCTTTGGAGAAAGGTACATGCTAAGGAGTATTCAGTCATGGACCAGCTGAACAAGACACCCAGCACAGATATCCATCCTCTGTTTGCTACAGAATTCTGAAACACATAGAAATGCTTTGTTGAAAGTGTTGAGTGAAGCATATGTGCCAAACAACATTACTAGCGGGGAAATGGCCAATATGGTAGGCCAGGTACTGGAAAGTCACAATATCACTTTTCATGAGGACGAGCTACCACCTGAAGGATTGGGGCACAACAAAGCGCTGCACATCACCGTGCAATGCGAAGATCATTTCATCACAAGGATCTTGATCGATGGATGTTCCACTCTTAACATCTGTCCGTTGATAACACTCAAGAAATTGGGTAAAGGGATACATGAGATAAGGGATGGAGCGATAAATGTGAAAGCCTTCGACGGTTCTCAGAAGGTCCACCATGGGGGAGATCAGTCTATGTCTGCTGATGGGACCGACTTGGTTCGAAGTGGATTTCCAGGTGATAGATGTTCCAACCTCCTACAACCTATTGTTGGGACGACCTTGGATTCATGTTGCTGGGGCCGTAGCATCAACTTTACATCAGGAGGTAAAATTCTAGTAGAACTACCAAGAGGTGATTATTCATGGTGACGGTGGCAACTCCATTTATAGTCGTCAAACTATTCCGGTGATTGACAGAAAAAGGAAGATACGTGGGGGAACTTACCACCACATTAAGCGAGTCAATGCTATCAACAATGACAAGTGGTGGGATAGCAAGATTGAGAGCATCCTGAACTGGACATGATATGAGCCAGGAAAAGGGCTCGGTAAGAACCTCCAAGGGATCACGAAGCCCATAAAGCTCAAGAAACATGGTACTACTTTTGGTCTGGGGTATGAGTACACTTGGCAGGAATTTAATGACTGGTCGCCACCTTGGTGAGGTCAGTGTTACCCTTTGGAGCAGATGATACCTCATCTTGAGTAGACTGTCAAGCAGGCCGACATTATTTACGGATCAGACGAAGAAGAAGCACTTGCAGCGATGAGGAGTTTGTTCCTAGAGGTCGAGGATATGGATTGTTGTGTTGTTCTCGAGGAGCAGGGGGAGGAAGGCCCTTCTATACAGAGTGTAAGCAAGGGGACATATCTCAAGAAATGGTCTATCAAGACGACCAAAGCCGGACGAGCCTCGGGGTTGCAAGGCTAAAACAAGCATTATTTACTATTTTATTTACTAAATGATTTTCCTTTTCCTGCATTTTTCAATTTCTGCAATAAGATCTTCAATGTTCAAAATAGTTATTCAATTCATCAAAGCATCTTCAAAATTTCTCTTACAAATCCGATATTTATTGCTATTGTTTTCTCTCATTACTTTATCTATACATCATTACTATTACTTGTCTTGATGAACCGATGACTGTGACATACAATGAGACAACGCAGCACACGCACATTGATTCAGATGAAGACGACATACCTGACAACATTGTCAAAGAAGTTGAGAACTTTGAGAACAGACCTAAGTCCAAACTGGACGAGACTGAAGTTATCAACCTAGGAGATTTAGAAAACGTCAAGGAGACTTGCATCAACATTCATTTGTCACCATCAGAATAGAATGAATACGCTGAGTGTCTAAAAGAGTATGAGGATATATTTGCATGGTCGTATGATGACATGACTGGTCTAAGTACGTCTATTGTTGCTCACAAACTGCCAACCAATCCAACGTGTCCACCGGTGAAACAAAAGCTCAAAAAGTTCAAACCCAACATGAGTTTGAAAATCAAAGAAGAAGTTACCAAACAGATCAACGCCAAAGTTCTCTGGGTAGTGAGTACCCGACATGGTTAGCCAACATTGTACCTGTGCCGAAGAATGATGGGAAGCTCGAAGTCTGGGTCGACTACCGGGATTTAAACCGGGCCAGTCCGAAAGATGACTTCCCCTTGCCAAATATACACATTCTGATTGGTAACTGCGCCAAGCATAAATTGCAATCCTTCATGGATTGCTTCGCTAGTTATCACCAGATTTGGATGGATGAGAAAGATGCTGAGAAAATGGCGTTCATTACGCCATGGGGAGTGTACTATTACAAGATGATTCCATTCATCCTAAAGAATGCAGGGGCCACCTACATGAGGTCCATGACCACCATATTCCATGACATGATTCATAAGAAGATCGAGGTGTACGTGGATGATGCCATTATCAAATCAAAGAAAGCTGCTGATCACATGGAGCATTTGAGGAAGTTCTTCAATAGGTTGCGAAAATACAATCTGAAGCTAAACCCCGCGAAGTGTGCATTCAGGGTTCCTGCTGGGAAGTTGCTAGGCTTATTGTAAGCCGCCGGGGAATAGAATTGGATCTGTCAAAAGTCAAGCCGAGCCGATTCACACTAGGGCAGCTGGTGTTAAAGAAAATATTTCCCCATCAAGATGAAGCCAAGGGGAAGTTCTTTCCCAACTGGAAACGTCCGTACATGGTTCGTAGAGTGCTGATAGGAGGAGTACTCATACTTGCAGAAATGGACGGATAGGCTTGGCCGAAACCGATCAATTCAGATGCAGTCAAGCGCTACTATGTGTAACTCTATGTGTTTTTGTCAACAATGTAAATTGAACTACGCCTGACCTGATTCCCGTTTAAGAGGGGATACGTAGACAACCCTATGGTTTTGGTCAAAATTCAATAAAAATCTATTTCCCCCCCACAATTGGAAACTGGGGCAGAATTATGAGGAGGACCCTAAAAATTCCGCAGCAGGAGAGGTTGCAATATCTCGAATCGTGTCACGTCGTGGGTTCATCTAAAACTATTTTAGAAAATCATGCATATTTATTTTTCTGAAACAGCTTGTTTAGCGAACGCTACCCCAATGATACAGACAGTATCATCATGATCAAGCAAACGAGCCAAGCAGAGCCAGCGGCAATGCGAACTAACCTTCCCCCTTTACAAAACTCACGATCTTTCTTTGGATGCATGCACAAAAATTGCAAAAGCCCCAAAACATATTATCCGCTCAAAGGACAGACATCGTTCCTCAAACCCGTCGCACATGCCAACATTTATTATCAACACAAACGATGCTTCATTATCACAATGCTCTACCGCAACTTAACACCAACTAAGAATTTCTGTTGTCCTTCCTTTAATCTTGCATAAGGCTACCATTCTGCCTTCCGAGACTAAACGTTGTCTCCATCTACATTTGCATCTTGCATAAGGCTACCTTTCTGCCTTCCGAGACTAAACGCTGTCTCCATCTACATTCGCATCTTGCATAAGGCTACCTTTATGCCTTCCGAGACTAAATTTTGTCTCCATCTGCATTCACATCTTGCATAAGGCTACCTTTCTGCCTTCCGAGACTAAACGCTGTCTCCATCAGCATTCACATCTTGCATAAGGCTACCATTCTGCCTTCCGAGACTAAACGCTATATCCATCTGCATTCGCATCTTGAATAAGGCTACCTTTCTGCCTTCCGAGATTAAACGTTGTCTCCATCTGCATTCGCATCTTGCATAAGGCTACCATTATGCCTTCCGAGACTAAACATTGTCTCCATCTGCATTCGCATCTTGCATAAGGCTACCATTATGCCTTCCGAGACTAAACATTGTCTCCATCTGCATTTGCATCTTGCACAAGGCTACCATTCTGCCTTTCAAGGTTAAGCTCTACCTCCATCTGCATTGGCATATTGCATAAGGTTATCATTCTGCCTTCTGAGGCTAAACAGTGCCTCCCTTTTTACTTCTCAAACGAAACCAATGCCTCTAGCATTATTTATTGTGCTTTCCTTTTGGGCTAAGCTCTGCACCTTTAATTCACAAGACTAAGCTCTGTTTTGTCAGCATCATACTATTGCATCTTCATGGGCTGAAATATCACCAACTTATCCAAAGACGTCATCGTTCAGAGGCACCCTCTTCATGGCCCGAGAACACCATGTCATGGCTGAGGATCTCTTTTATCAGTTTGCATATCATTATTCAAAGGAATCATGGTTCGGAGGCACCATCTTCATGGCCTGAGAACATCATTTCATGGGCTGCGAATCCTGCATCAAGCAATTCATGGCCTAGGACGTCATGGTCTAAAGACGTCATCCTTAACCGTCCAAAGACAACATTTATAGTCCAACGGGAATTTGCATCATGTTTAAATTACGCACGATATGCTTGTATTACTCATTTGCAGGTAACCCGGCAAGCAACAACCATCATGGCAGGCGGAGTCCCGCCCCAGTTCTCCTAACTACCCCGTAAGCCGCTTGTTCACCCAACCTTGCACTTTGCGTCCGTCCTTATAAAACTTCATAGGTATACTTCGCCGGTGGCTCCTGAACTACATATGACCTGATTCCTGTAAAACCAGGGATATGTAGGCAGCTCAGAAACCAGGGTGCGGCCTGAATCTTTCAAGCTATTTCCACTCGGTCAAAATTGGCCATCATATCTTTACTCAACAACTCTTTCATCCTTCTCGAGTAAAGAGGGGCAACTTTTGATACCCAATTTTTCCTCAAAATTATTTTTTCAAACTTGCATATTATATTCAAAATCACTTATCATAATGAATGGTATTTTTCCCTAATTTTTCATATTTTTATCAGTTTATTTTCCTATTTCTTTAGTAATTTATAATTATTCATAAATTATATTATAAATAATTTTAAAACGCTTCCCAGCTCAATATATCATTTTTTTATCTTATTAGTATTGAATTATTTCACAAATTAGCCAATTTGGCATTATTTAGCTATAATTGCAGTAATTTTTGCAATTATATCCTAATTGTATACTCTATACTATTTAATCCGAAAATTAGCCATTTTTATATTTTTATGCTAGCTAATTACCTTAATTTTTAATTTATCTAGCATTAAGTTTATTTTATATAATTACTATCTATTTTATTAAATTACTTTATCTAATTTTAAAGGGTATTTAACAATTGGCCACATTTATTGGAATTCTAGCCTAAAATCAACCCAACTCACCAGATTATAATAACCCAATTCTCCTACCCAGCCCAAACCAATTCCTACCCGGCCCAACCCCCGAATCAATCTGAGACGTTGATCAAATTAGATCAACGGCCCATATTTCACTTACTAAAATTAAACCAAACTACCCCCTAACCCCCTCTATCTCTACTCTCTCTCTCTCTTCTCTCTCTCTCTCTCTATCTCTAGTCTCTTCTAGAGACTTCTTGTAACGACCCGACCGGTCGTTTTGCGTATTCGGACCCTGTTCCCATAAATAAGACTTCCCGTAGTGGATTACAGTGATTTATGATTTTCGGGGACGGGTGGTTAGGGATTTGGAAGTGTGTAGAGTAATACAGGAACACTGGGTTCCTTAAGATTGGCTTATAAGGCCAAGTTTGACTTCGGTCAACATTTTGAGTAAACGACCTCAGAACCGAGTTTCGCCGATTCCAGTAGCTTAGTATGATGATTTCGGACTTGTGCGTATGTCCAGAATGGGTTTTGGATGTCCCGGGAGCATTTCGATGCCAAATAGCGAAAATAGAGTTTCCTTAAGTTCATAATTTCGTTTGGAATGTGTTGTTGTGTTATCAAGGTCCGAACGGGATTCTGAGACCGGGAATAGTTCCGTTATGTCATTTATGAATTGCTTAAAACATTTGGTGTCATTCCAAGTAGTATAGGTCGGTTCGGCATATTGAAACCAAATTCAAGAACTTGAAAATTCTTAAGTTTGATTCTAGGGGTTTTGAGGAGTGATTTTGAGTTTTAGCATTGTTTTAGGTGTTCTGAAGGCTCGAGCAAGTCCGTAATATGATTTAGGACTTATTGGTATAATTGCACAGAGGCTCAGGTGGGCCCAGGTGCCTCCCAGACACCAAACGGGGCAAAAAACTAGCAGCTTCAACTGCTGTTGCACCAGGTCTGGTGTGACCGCAGGTGCGGTTGCCCAGATCGCAGGTGTGAGACCGCCCCTGCGGTCAAGGCCTCGCAGGTGCGACCCATAAGGGAGAAGGCCCATATCGCAGGTACGGACCCTTCTCCACAGGAGCGGGTCCGCTGGTGCGGAAACCCCTCCGCAGGTGCGATCCCCAGTCCCTTTGCAAATTTTCGCAGGTGCGGTCCTCGAGCCGCAGGTACGAGGTCACTGAAGGCAGTTATCTCATTTAATTCGTGACTTGGCCATTTTTCACCATTGTTTCCACACCATAGGCGATTTTGAGAGCTTTCAAGAGGGTATTCGACCTAGCTACTAAGAGGTAAGTAATTTCCATTTAAATGTTGGTTTATTACATCAATATTAGGTAGATTAACACCAAATTAGTGTAAATCAAAGGGGTTATAGTGGAAAACTAGAGTTGATGAACTTTAGAGAAATTCACCACTTTTCCACCATGAAATCATACAAAAACTATATATTAATGATCCTTAGGCTATGGGTGAGTGTTTTCTTCGAAAATTTCTGAAATTCGGGCATGTGGGCCCGGACGTGTATTTTGGGATTTCTTCAAGAATGAAGAATTAGTTAAGATAGTAAGATAATTTCATACTTTTGAGTGTATATTAAAAGTATACACTCAAAAGTTTGGAGTAGAGTTTGGAGTTTCGTGCGCGTTCTTGGTTCGAGAAGTAGGTTCGACACAAGGTGAGTCTCCTTTCTAACCTTGTAAGAGGGAATTGTACCCATAGGTAATTATAAATGATTGAATTGTCCTTATTTGCAGGGGCTACACATGCACGAGGTGACGAGAGTCCGTGCATAGCTACTACTATGTTATGCCGGGTAGTCTTTAGGACTCACAAGCATGCTTATATGCCTTACTTGTATCCTTGCATGTATTCCTAGTCGATTATTATCCTTGAACTAGAATGAGAAAATGGAAGGTTACATTAAATCTTGATGTTGCCATGATTCATGTTTTCCAAGTGTGAACTCTATATATTTCCTGAATTTCCTTATAATTCTGTGTATGTATACGAGCACCCGTGTCACATGTATGATTCGTGAGCGCGGTAGTCTTATATTATGTAAACCGCGTCTCATGATCGATTCGTGAGTGGGGTAATAGACGCATCTATGGTTTGAGCCGTTCGACCCTTCGGCAGTGCACATTTAATTTTTGCGTCGCTTCGGCCGTACGCCTCGACATATTATATGCTATGTATTTGACTGAGAGTTTTATTATTATTATCAAATGAATTTTTCTATGTGGAAGGGGACTTTGGCCTTTTATTATAGTTGTTATTTGGCACTTGCGGTAGGTGGTAGTTCATATACTTGATATTCCATGTATACTTGATTTCCATAATTGTTAATCCTGATTAAATCTGTCTAATTATATTATTGCTAATGACTCTATTGAGTAATACGCCTACCTCTCGTCACTACTTCTTCGAGTTTATACCGGATACTCACTGGGTATATATTTGTTTATATGTACTCATGCTACGCTTCTGTACTTATTTTTACAGGTTCTGAGGCTGGTGCATCTGGTTATCATACCGTAGCGCGATCGTGAGGGTACTTTCTGGATTAGACTACACGGTGAGCTGCTCTTCCAAGCGTTCCTCAGCAGCACTGTGGAGTTTCTATTATTATTGGATATTTCTGTCTACCCCCTTTCAGAGAGTTGTATATTTATTTTGTCTACTTTGTATATTCCACTAGTCTCCTGTGGACTTTTGACACTAGGTCTTGGCACACGTAGTTGGTTTTCTAATATTTTTGCTATACTAAATATGATGGCAACGATCTTTTTCATTTAATCAAGTTGCATTCACTTGACCGTTTTCTTTAAATGATTTCTAAATCTAAAATTTGACAAGTACTTAAATATTTGAATAAGTAAAGTAATATCACTAGTAAATTGATGTCGGCTTGCCCGACTCCGGTGTTGGGCGCCATCAAGACCTGAGTTGTAATTTGGTTCGTGACAACATGTTATTAGAGCTCTAGATTCACATAGGTCTCACAAGTCACAGGCAAACCTAGTAGAGTCTTGCGGATCGAAACGGAGACGTCTGTATTTATCTTCGGGAGGCTATAGGGTGTTAAGAAACCTCTGTTTATTCTTATTCTATCGTGCAGTCGATGGTCTTACTAAATCTCATTCTTCTATTCTCTCATAGATTGTGAGGATTCATGCAACTAATATTCCAGACTCAGCAGATGTCGCTACCTCCGTCGTTTAAGGCCGTGGCAGAGGCCACGGGAGGGCACCGACCCGAGGTAGGGGATGAGGGCATACCAGAGTTGTTCCATTAGCAACCCCAGAGGATCCTATCATTGATGAGCAAGACGAGGTGCCTCCAGCAGATCTTGCCCCATCAGATTTCATGACTGCACCAGGATTTCAGGAGATCATGGGCCGTATGATGCGGTTCATGGACACTATGACCCAGGCTGGTTTATTTTCAGCGGATCTGGCTATATCTCAAGCGGAAGGGGGAGTTCAGACCTCTACCGCCCAGGCCGCAGGTCATGCAGCAGAAGTATATCAGACTCCGGGTACTCTGCCCGTGGGTGGAGCACAGCCAGCAGTAGCAGCACCACAGCTCAGACCAGCTGCGGAGGTGATCCGCAGAAGCTACTTGATAGATGGACTCGATTGCACCCCCTTGTCTTCGGAGGTGAGAAAGGCGAGGATGCCCAGGACTTTATTGATAGATGCAGGGACAGACTGCACAACATGAGGATTTTGGAGTCCCACAGATTCGACTTCACTACTTTCCATCTAGAGGGCACGACCCGCAGATGGTGGCAGTCATTTATCCTTGGTAGGCCAGCAGGTTCCCCTACTATCACTTGGGAGAAGTTCACTCACTGTTCCTGGATAGGTATATTCCACCCTCCGTGAGGGAAGAGCTGCGGTACCAGTTTGAGCAGCTGGAGTAGAGGCAGATGTGAGTGACAGACTACAAGGACAGGTTTTCAGAGTTGTCCCGCCATGCCCTTATGATTGTTCCTACTGATGCTGACAAAGTGCGGAGGTTTGTAGCTGGGCTACGCTCAGGTATTAGGGCCAACATGGCCCGAGAGGTGGACATGGGTACTCCTTATCATCTTTTGGTCGAGATAGCTCGCCGGATTGAGGGTTACCGATTGAGGAGCAGAGAGCAGGGTCAACAGGACAAGAAAGCTAGATTTTTCGGAGATTTCAGAGGTGCCCCAGCCAGGGGTAGAGGTTAGTTCGGTAGAGGCCAGCCAGCAGGCCTCCATATTCAGCCCCTCCACCACCTGCTCGTGGTGCTCCAGTGAGACCTTATTTCGGCACTATGCCGGAGAGTTCTTACCGCCCTCCAGCTATTCAGGGTCCCTCCGACGGGTATTCAGGTCATCAGGGGTCTCTTAGTCCTTACTTCAGTGCCATGCTAAAGAGTTCTCATCGTCCCCCAGTTATTCAGAGATCTTCTTCAGGGTAGCAGGCCATGCCTCCAGCGAGGTGTTATGAGTGTGGGGATTCAGGCCATATGATGAGGACTTGTCCCAGGTTCCGGGGCAAGGCTATTCATCAGAGTTATCAGCCCGCATTCTCAGCACCGGCACCCCGTCCACCTAGAGGTGGAGGCCAGGCTAGTAGAGGTTGTCCCAGAGGTGGAGGCCAGGTAGTGGGAGCTCAGCTAGCTCCTATTCAATCCAGCGGAGGTCAGTCTTCAGGTACTCCAGCCAGATTCTATGCTCTTTCGGCCCGAGCAGTTGCAGTGGCCTCAGATGCCGTGATCACAGGTATTATTTCAGTATGTGGTAGAGAGGCATGAGTTCTATTTGAACCAGGATCTACTTATTCATATGTGTTAGCCTTATTTTTTTGTTTTCTGGATGCTCCTTGTGAGTCCTTGGGTTCTCCTATATATGTATCCAGTCCCGTTGGTGATTCTATAGTGGTAGATCAGATTTATCGGTCTTGTGTGATCACATTCTGTGGGTTCGAGACTAGAGCGGACCTCATATTGCTCGATATGGTTGATTTTGAGATTATCCTGGGCATGGATTGGCTATGTCCTCATCATGCCATCTTGGATTGCCATGCCAAGACGGTTACTGATGTTTTAGACTTCAATACCACATAAGAAGATAGGTTACTTTGTGTGGTACCCAATTTTCGAGTGCTGTCTCAGTAGAAGAACCTGGTTCTTCTTGGTGTTCCAACTACTACTGTTGTGGAATAATAAGAAGCAGTAAAGTAAAAACACAGAGATTTTTATGTGGAAAACACCTGGCTCAAAAAGGTGAAAAAACCACGACCTACTCCTCAGTAGGATTTGCTCAACTCTTCACTAAATACTCTGAGCCAAACGGACTTACAAAATAAACTCTTTTGTAATCCTAAGGATTAACTCTAACCCTTTGCAGTAACTATCCCCTAGCTCATTTCTACACACCTCAAGTTAATTCTAACTTGATCAATACGTACCTATTAAAATTGCTTCTATGAAAGGTGAAAAGATACAAATTTAAAGCTGCTACTACAATCAACTAGACTCAATAATCAATCTGATGAAACTGGTTCTTCTAGTTGAACTGTAGCCTTTGCATCGCACAATGATTCTGCTAGCAAAAATAACTCTGGGAATTTTTCTTTCAGATTTTGTTCACTTTAGTTTTGTGCGTCTCTCTATTTTTTCAGCAGAAATACATCAAGTATTTATAGAGTCAGTCGTTGAGCTTGTCTTCCAATTCCAGTTAAACTCTACCTGGGAGAACAAGTTCTTATCAAACTCAAATTCCTTCCTTCGTTTATGTCCTTGCTGAATTCGACTTCTATTCTTTCATCAATTTGCAACCTTTTCGCATTAGAAGATACTCTTCTTGTTAATTGATACTTCACAATCGCATTCATCTCCTATGCATTTAAGGTTTGTGTGCCAACTCGTCAGGTCAAGTATGTGTGCTCTGATGGACCTAGTTTAACTGGTCAGCCTTTTGTCAATCTTCAAAACTATGCAGTGACATGGGTCAACACATTCCCCATATTTGATGATGACAAACTCTGTGCTTCTCCCTGTATACAACTCAAACACTTTGTATGTTTTTAAGCATTTATCATAGAGAAACCAGGTTCATTAGGTTATAAATATCACTTGAAATACAAAAGCACTTTTTTCTTCCCCCTTTTGGCATCATCGAAATGTTTGCAAAATGATAAACTCACCAATGTTGTTAACAATTACTCATGGCCATTGAGGCTACAGCAGGTGCAAACATGATTAATCATCATAAGAAACCAATAAATGTAAGCTATCTAATAATTGAGACAAGTCAATAACAAAACAACAAAAAATCATTGATTTTAGGAACGTACATCAAACACCATACAAACAAAACAAAAACATCCCTAACCATGAGCAAAACAGAATAAAAACAAAAGAAGCATAACAACTGGTCAAAAGAGGGGTTTTGGAAGCTCTGGACAACCTAGGGATGGGAAGGTGCAGAAGAGGTTGTGGTCTTGGTTTGTAGAAGAAAAAGCATCTAATTAAGAACACCCTCGTTCTTTTCATTCCCTTTTTCTAATTCAGCCCTGAGAGAATCCCGCTCAACTTCAACCTCAATCAAACGAGACTTCAAATTAAGAACTTGCATATCCTTTATCTCGATTTCCTGCACCAGAGTTCTAACTTTGCTGTTGATAGGATGCTTCCTAGATGAACCAGGTTCATCTGCAGGAACATTGACAGTATAATCGCAAGTCAGCAAAGTATCCTTCCCAAATAGTCTTTGGCAGTATCCATCTCAGCCTTTTTCACAGGAACATCAAAATGAGCAAGCACAACAATCAGAATAAATCCATATGGAATCGCATGTGCTTTTGTTCCATTCACAACTCTGTCCAAGATTTGGATGATGAAGGTTGGCCAATTTATCTGCTAACCCCTAAACAAACATTCCATCAAGGTCAGATCCATATAGTTGGCTATGTCCCTTCTTTCTTGTCTTGGCAGCAAGAACTTGATGACAAACTCGAAGAGCAACTTGTGTTCTGGCTTCATTTCACTTTTGTAGACTGGTCTGGGTTCAATTTCTCTTTCATTGTCACTGAAGAATCTAGTAATATTTATTGCTGAGGCCATCCTATCTAAACTAAGCCATCTTTGCCTCGTGTAATCCTCGTAGCCCTCAGTAGGAATTTGAAGAATTTCTCCCAGTTCTTTAGCATCAAAGGAGACTTGAATTCCTTTGAATGTGGTAGTGACCCTGCCATCTTTGACCACTGCATTACCCATGAATTCCACCAGTTCAGCTCTAGCCAACCTTCCTTCAATATGAAGAACCATGTTCTTCCACCCCTTAACATCTAATGTGTCCAACACGTATCTCATCCCAGGTTCCTCAAGATCCTTCACCAACTTTCGCTTCAGAATTGTTCTTTTACCAAATAAGGTGATTCTGTCAGTAGTCATCTCACCAACCATCACACCAAATTCCCCCTCACTTTCTCCACTCCACTCTCTATCACCATCTTTCTCAACAACCTTCACTTTTCTTGCATTGGAACTGCTCCTTTTAATGGTTCTTGTAGGTGGGGCAGACACTTTAGCTGACTTCTTCGAAGAAGCCTTAGCCCTTTTGATTTTGGTACCTCAACCACAACAGGAGCAGTCTGCTCCTCATGATGTACCAGGTCCATCATATCCTCTTCAACCACAACAGTCTCCACACGTTCTCCTACTTTAGCCTTTCCCTTTGCAACTCTCTTTTTTCTTGATCTCAAACAAAGCCTTCTCAAGCAGTTCTTCTTCCTCTCTCACAGCACTAGGTGTAGCACGCACCTTAGGAACAGGAGCCTCAGCAGCTACAAAAGTCTTTTTCTTCTTAGAGGGAACTGGATTAGTAGCCTTCTTGGACTTTTGAGTCCTCCTTTTCTTGGGGTTATAGGACTCCCCCCGTTTCCTTAGCCTTTCAGCCAACGTTTCATCCCCAGATGAACCAGGTTCATCTACTCCTTTCTTTAAGCTTGCTAGACCTTCCGTTGCTTCCTCGACTACACTTCCCCCTAACTCTTTGACATCTTCTCCATCCTTCTCAGGAATGGGACCACAAATAGTCAATGTAGTACCATCCTCCCCAAATCCCTTTCCCTCATGAACTTTTCCTTTTTCCAATTTTATTTTCCTACTAGGAACTTCAACATCCACTACTGACCCAACCAGAACAAACCTATTCTCAGCATTAGCAGACTCAGAAATTGCATCAAGATTACCTTGTTCAGAATTTGATGAACCAGGTGCTTCATCCTTGTTGGATGATTTAAACGATTCACTTGATGATTCTGACTTATTATCCTTTTCAGCCTGCAAAATTGCCTCCAAGAATTTTGCACGTGACCCAGAAGCCACTGATTTTCTGGAAAGAACCTTTACACGACGACCAGGAGGGACTGGGTTAGGGTTAGATGTGGGTTTTGGAACAGGAGGGTTCTCAGGAATAGGAGGATTTTCAGGAGTTGAGGTTTTTTCTGAAGATTGAGAAATGTATACCGATGAAGAATTTGAATCTGATTCATAGTTCCCTCCATCGTAATCACGATTTGGTGATGAAGAAGATGAAGCAGATGGTGGTGAATACATGGTTATGACTGAAGTTTAGGAAGAAAAGAAAGAGTGATCAGTTTTTTGGGTTTGAAGACTAATGATCTAGGTTCGACGGTTACTTTATGAAGAGGAGAGTAATGATGACCCTTATATAAGATATGGCTATTAATTATACAACGGGTAGAAAATTTATTCAAGTGGAAGTCTAATAGTAGTAGGAGTGTCATTGATTTGACGGTTAAGAGTTCCATACTTTTAGGCTAATTGAGTACTAATGTGACTTCTTGGAACGGGTTCATTTAGGGATTAGTACAAGGACTTTTAAATGAACAAAATATAGATAGAATCTTGCTCATGTGTGACTGTAATTAGTTCAATAATTGTATGCAGATAAGCACGTACTTTGTCCGTCAGATGAATCATCATAGATGAACCATGTTCATCCTGTTTGAAATCTTTAGATTGCCTCAATTTACAAAGATAAATAAACATTATTAGTATCCAGGGAATCATATTATACATGGCACAAGAGTATGGCAATAAAGACATGACGCTGAGAAATTGTTAATCTGATTAACTACCTAAAAATTTTCTAGCCAAAAATTCATTCATAAAAAAATTTCTTTCTCTTCAATCAGGTGATCTTAATCATTCCTAATTCCTAATTCCAATATGTTTCTCTCAAAATTCTCCCTAGTAAGTTCTTTAGTGAATATATCAGCAATTTGATGATCATTAGCACAAAATTCGATTGAGATCATTCCTTTTTCATAGTTATCCTTTAGGAAATGGTGTCTAACATCTATGTGCTTAGTCCTTTTGTGATGAACCGGGTTCTTCGTCATACTAATAGCACTAGTGTTATCACAAAATATAGGAATGCATCCCACATTAATACCAAAGTTCATGAGTTGTTGTTTGATCCATAACAACTGGGCACAACATGAGGCTGCAGCCATATATTCAGCCTCAGTAGTAGACAAGGCTACTGAATTTTGTTTCTTGGTAGCCCAAGACAAAATACATGAACCCAAAAAGTGAGCCATACCTGAAGTACTTTTCCTATCAACCAGGATACCAAATGCATAAATCAGTGGTGCCTTTCAAATATCTCAAAATTCTCTTTACTGCAGTGAAGCGGGACTCCTTTGGATTTGCCTGAAACCTAGCGCATAATCCCACACTGAACACAATATCAGGTCTGCTGGTAGTGAGATGCAATAGAGACCCAATCATCCCTCTATATAGCTTCTGGTCAACAGATGAACCAGGTTCATCCATATTCGATTTTGTAGCTGTGGCTATGGGAGTGTCTATTTCTTTTGATTCTTCCGTTTTAAACTTCTTGAGAAATTATTTCACATAATTTTGTTGGTGGATCATTGTTCCATTTGGGTTTTCCTTAATTTGCAAGCCTAAGAAAAATTTTAGATCACCCACCATGCTCATCTCAAACTCATTTCCCATTAGCATAGAAAATTCCTTGCTCAATTTCTCAAAAGTCGCTCCAAATATGATATCATCCACATATATTTACACAACAAGAACATCCTTACCTTTTTTCCTTAAGAACAAACTACTATTAATTCTGCCTCGTTTGTACCCATGTTATAGAAGGAATTTTGATAATATTTTGTACCATGCTCTTGGTGCTTGTTTGAGACGATATAGAGCCTTGTCGAGTTTGTATACGTGGTCAGGTGACTCCTTGATTTCACAAACCTGGAGGCTGCTTAAAAATTACATCTTCCTTCAGATAGCCATTGAGAAAGGAACTCTTAACATCCATCTGATGAAGAGTGAATTCCATGTGTGCAGCAAAGGCTATTAGAAGTTTGATTGCCTCCAGTCTTGCCACAGGGGAAAAGGTCTCATCATAGTAAATTCCTTCTTCTTGACTATACCCTTGAATAACTAGTCTTGCCTTATTCCTTGTAACAGTTCCATCCTCATCGAGCTTGTTCCTGAAGACCCACTTGGTATCAATCACTGATCTGTCCAGTGGTCTGGGTACCAAGTTTCATACTTGACTTCTTTCAAACTAATTCAGCTCTTCTTTCATGGCATTTACCCAGTCAGCATCTTGTAAGGCTTCCTAAATGTTCTTTGGTTCGATCATGGATAGAAAGGCATCAAACGCACACAGATTATTCAAGGATGATCTTGTTTTGATTCCGGATGTCAAATCTATTATGATGTTCTCAAGAGGGTGAGAACTCTTATATCTGTGTGGTTTGAGTACCAGCTGTTCATTCCTAGACAATTCCATGGTGTCTTGTTGTTGTAGGGCAGGATCAGGGACAGGTTGCATATGTTGAGTTCCCCCCTGTCATGATGCTTAGGGTAGTTGAACCTGGTCCATCACCTGTTCCACCTTTCATGCTTACTTCAGTGGGATCACTGCTTCTTATCAGTCCCAGCTCCTCATCTTCAGGTTCCTGTCTCTCAACAAGAATGTTAGTTTTATCAAAGACAACATGTATACTTCTTCTACACACATAGTTCTTTTATTATACACTTTATAAGTTTTACTATGTGATGAATATCCCAAGAATACTCTCTCATCACTTCTGGGGTCAAATTTTCCTTGGGAATCTTTTCCATTATTGTGTACAAAACACTTGCATCCAAAAGCCCTAAAGTGGGATATGTTGGTCTTTCTCCCTTTAAGTAATTAATATGGAGTTTTCTCTACTAGAGGTCTAGTCATGCATCTATTGATTATGTAGCAAGCAGTATTTATTGCTTCAGCCCAGAAGCTGTGAGGTAGTTTGCTAGATAGGAGCATGGTTCTTGCCATGTCTTCAAGATTTCTATTTTTCCTTTCAACAACCCCATTTTGATGTGGGGTTCTAGGAGCATAAAAGTTATGATTGACACCATGTTCATCACAGAACTCAACAAACTTAGCATTCTCAAATTTAGTACCATGGTCAGATCTTATTGATGCTAGTTGATGTCCTAATTGATTTTGAGTTTTCTTGACAAATGAGGTGAACATATCAAATGCTTCATCCTTAGATGCCAGGAATAAGGTCCAAGTGAACCTTGAATAATCCTCAACTAGCACCATCACATATCCCTTACCACCTCTACTCAGAGTTCTCATAGGACTACATAAGTCCATATGAACCAGTTCCAACGTCCTGGTGGTACTGACTATTTTCTTACTTTTGAAAGAGGACCTTACCTGCTTCCCCCTGGCACATGCCTCAAAAAAATTTTCCTCCTTGAACTTAATGTTAGGAAGTCCTACCACTAAGTCCTTAGAGACTAGTTTGTTAAGCTGGGTTAGACTCGCATGACCAAGTCATTTGTGCCACAGGAGGGGATCACTGTCCACCACACTTAGGCAAGTGAGTTCATTTTCAGACAGTGTGAACACGTCTATGAAATATATGTTATTCATTCTTTTTCCCTGCAAAACAATCCTGTCAATAAGCAAGTTAATCAAAAAACATTTTGTGGAAGTAAAAGCAACCAGGTTACCTCTGTCACACAGTTGTGATACACTGATCAAGCTATATTTCAAGCCATCTATTAGATACACATGTTCAATGGATCGTGTGTCATCCTTACCTACCTTACCAACCCCAATAATTTCACCTTTCTTTTCGTTTTCAAAGAAGACATTTCCTCCTTTGAGACTTTGAAGTGAAAGGAACTGTTCCATGTTCCCAGTCATATGCTTTGAGCAGCCACTATCCAAATACCAAATTTGGCTGCCTCCTCTCACTTGAACCTACAAAAGAATCAGGGGTTAGTTTTAAGAACCCAAACTAGTTTGGGTCCTTTTCTATGAGAGAATGGATGAATCAAATTTTTCCTGGCCCAATTTGGTAGCTAGTTTTTCCCTTTACAAACCTCTCACTTTTTTGATTGGCCTGCTCTTTTGCAATACACTCATATTTGTAGTGTCCAGTCTTACCACAATGGGTGCATATTTTATTCTCAGGAAGAGTGAGATACTTGTTTTTGTGATCCCACTTGGGCAATTGACTTCCAAAGCCAATCCCTCTCATGTTCCTACTATGATTCTCTTGAAGCCATATCAGGGCGTCAAAGGATTTATTCCATTTACAGGTTTGATCTAATTCATGTTTTACTTTGCCAAGTTGTTCATTAAGAGTTCTTATTTGTTCGTCCTTGGCATACATCTTATCTTTTAATTTTCCTATGTTTTCTTCTAACAAGATATGAGAATGATCAACAAGCTTTTTACTTGATCCTAGCTATAGCTTTAAGTTTTCAGATTTTATTTCTAGAATCTCAGTTTCAAGAGGATGAACCTGGTTCAACAAGTCAGTGTTTTTCTTTTCAGATTCACTGACTCTGATTTCCAGGTTTATGCATTTTTCTTTTAGCATTGCACATTCTTTAGATAGTTGATCCTTCTCTTTGGTTGTTTTCTCAGAATCATCTATGAAATCAAGCAGCAACTCACAGAGTTTTTCCTTAGATAGGAATTTTACTTTGTTTTTAAGATGAGACATACTTATCTCTGGTTCTTCATGTGATTCCTTGTCAGATTCTCCAATTTCCATGAGCGCCTGATCTTCAGTCTCCCCATCTTCTGATTCTTCATCTGAACTTTCCCCTAAGCAGCAACCATAGCCTTTGTTGTGGTTCTCTTGGGTTGAACATGTTCCTTCCTCCTGTTCCTTCTCTCATACCTTTCCTTTTTCCACTCTACTTCCCACTGAGGACAATTTTTAATGAGATGGTCAGTCTTACCACATTTATAGCATCCCTCGTTGGTTGGTCTTTCTGGAGCCTTTGCTTTGTTGTAGTTTCCTCTTCTAGAGATGCCTTTCTTCCTCATGAGAAAGTTTCTGAATTCTTTGGTGATCATGTCCATCTCATCATCTTCCAGATCTGCTCCCTCAGTGATTCTTAAGGCTAGACTCCTCTCCTTCTTTGGACCATCCATCTTCATTGCCTGCCTTCTCAATTCATAGGCAGTGAGGTTTCCAATTAGCTCATCCAATCTGAGGGTTGCCATATTTTTAGATTACTGGATAGCAGTAATTTTGCTTTCCGAAGAAATAGGCAAGACCCTTGTTAGGATCTTTTCAACCTTGTCCTCTTCAAGAATGATTCTTCCATGAGACTTCAGTTCATTAGTCAAGGTTGTGAACTTTGTGTACATCTCTTGAATAGTCTCTCCTTCTTTCATATTGAAGTTTTCATACTGAGGGTATAGTAGAGTACCTCTTGACTTTTTTACCTGAGTTGTTCCTTCATGGGATACTTTCAAGGTGTCCCGAATCTCTTTGGCAGTGGTGCAACTTTGGATTCTGCTGTACTCGTCTAGACCTAGTCCATATACTAGCCATTTTTTGGCCTTTGCATTCTTCTCCCATTTCTTTAGATCCTCAGCAGTGCAATCAGCTCTTGTCTTTGGTATATCTATACCTTCAGCAGTCTTCATCATGATGTCTAGAGGACCATCAGTGACTATGTCCCAGAGTTCATAGTCTTCTCCAATTAGGTGATCCTTCATCCTATTTTTCCACCATGAGTAGTACTGGCCATTGAACAGTGGTGGCCTTGCAGTTGATTGACCTTCCCAATTTCCAGGTGGTGCACTCATCTTGATCTTCTCCAAGGTTTTAGACTTTCAAGGATAACCTGCTCTGATAGCAATTGATGTTTTAGACTTCAATACCACACAAGAAGATATGTTACTTTGTGTGGTACCCAATTTTTGAGTGTTGTCTCAGTAGAAGAACCTGGTTCTTCTTGGTATTCCAACTACTACTGTTGCGGAATAATAAGAAGAAGTAAAGTAAAAACACAGAGATTTTTACGTGGAAAACACCTGGCTGAAAAAGGTGTAAAAACCACGACCTACTCCTTAGTAGGATTTGCTCAACTCTTCACTAAAATCTCTGAGCCAAACAGACTTACAAAATAAACTCTTTTGTAATCCTAAGGATTAACTCTAACCCTTTGTAGTAACTAGCCTCTAGCTAATTTCTACACACCTCAAGTTAATTCTAACTTGATCAATACGTACCTATTACAATTGCTTCTATAAAAGCTGAAAAGATACAAATTTAAAGGTCCTACTACAATCAACTAGACTCAATAATTAATCTGATGAACCTGGTTCTTCTAGTTGAACTGCAGCCTTCACATCGCACAATGATTCTGCTAGCAAAAATAACTCTGGGAATTTTGCTTTCAGATTTTGGTTCACTTCAGCTTTGTGCATCTCTCTTTTTTTCAGCAGAAATACATCAAGTATTTATAGAGTCAGTTGTTGAGCTTGTCTTCCAATTCCAGTTCAACTCTACCTGGGAGAACAAGTTCTTATCAATCTCAACTTCCTTCCTTTGTTTCTGTCCTTGCTGAATTCGACTTCTATTCTTTCATCAATTTGCAACATTTTCGCATTAAAAAATACTCTTCTTGTTCATTGATACTTCACAATCGCATTCATCTCCTATGCATATAAGGTTTGTGTGCCAACTCATTAGATCAAGTATGTGTGCTCTGATGGACCTGGTTTAACTGGTCAGCCTTTTTTTAATCTTCAAATCTATGTAGTGACATGGGTCAACAGTTACTTTGGCCATGCCTGAGTTTCCTAGGCTGGAGTGGAGAGGTTACTCGGTTAGTGTAGCCAGTAGAGTTATTTCCTTCTTGATGGCTCGACATATGGTCGAGAAGGGTTGTTTGGCGTATCTTGCTTATGTGTGGGACACCACCGCCGAGTCTCTGACGATTGATTCAGTGCCATTTGTTCAATAGTTTGTTGGTGTATTCCCTTCATACCTTCCAGGCATGCCTCTGGATCGTGATATTGATTTCTGCATTGATTTAGCTCTAGATACTCAGCCTATTTCCATTCACCCGTACCGTATGGCTCCTAAGGAGTTGAAGGAGTTGAAGGAGCATCTAGAGGAGTTATTGGCTAAGGGGTTTATCAGACCGAGTGTATCACCGTGGAGTGCTCCAGTTCTATTTGTGAAGAAGAAGGATAGGTTCATGCGAATGTGTATTGATTACTGCCAGCTGAACAAGGTCACCATCAAGAACAAGTACCCATTGTCGCGCATTGATGATTTGTTTGACCAGTTGTAGGGTGCCAGTGTGTTTTCTAAGATAGACTTGAGATCAGGCTATCATCAGTTGAAGATTCGGGCCTCAGATGTTCCGAAGACTGCTTTTCATATGAGATATG
This sequence comes from Nicotiana paniculata, assembly GCA_005239505.1. Lineage (NCBI taxonomy): Eukaryota > Viridiplantae > Streptophyta > Magnoliopsida > Solanales > Solanaceae > Nicotiana > Nicotiana paniculata. The sequence continues at coordinate 6,877 of ML335023.1, read as the reverse complement.
TCCACTATGAGTTCTTGGTGATGTCCTTTGACTTGACTAATGCCCCATCAGCATTTATGGACTTGATGAATAGGGTGTTCAGGCCGTATATTGATTCTTTTGTCATCATCTTCATTGATGACATTTTGATTTACTCATGTAGCCTGGGAGAGCACGAGCAGCATTTGAGAGCTGTGCTTCAAACTTTACGATAACAGAAGCTATATGCTAAGTTCTCCAAGTGTGAGTTTTGGTTGGGTTCCGTGGCATTCTTGGAACATGTAGTATCCGGAGAGGGTATCAAGGTTGATCCTAAGAAGATTGAGGCAATTCAGGGTTGGCCACGTCCTACTACAACTATAGAGATCAGGAGTTTCTTGGGTCTACCAGGCTACTATCAGCGATTTGTGGAGGTCTTTTCATCCATTGCAGCCCTATTGACTATATTGACTCAGAAGAATGCTCCATTTAGGTGGTCCGACGAGTGTGAGGCGAGCTTTCAGAAGCTAAGTCAGCATTGAACTCAGCACCAGTTCTGGTATTACCTTCCAGTTCTGGGATGTATACAGTGTATTGCGACGCTTCACGTCTGGTCTTGGGGTGTGTGTTGATGCAGGAAGGGAGAGTTATTGCTTATGCTTTGCGCCAGCTCAAGGTTCAGGAGAAGAATTATCCGGTGCACGATTTGGAGTTGGCAGCGACTGTTCACGCTCTTAAGATTTGGAGGCATTACTTGTATGGGAATTCTTGTGAGGTTTATACTGACCACCACAGCTTGCAGCACTTGCTCAAGCAGAAGGATCTTAATTTGAGGCAGCGCGGGTGGCTTGAGTTGCTGAAGGATTATGAGATCACCATCATTTATCATCCGGGCAAGGTGAATGTAGTAGCAGATGCCTTGAGCAGGAAGGTGGAGAGTATGGGTAGTTTGGCTTACATTGCAGCGGAGGAGAGACATCTAGCCTTGGATATTCAGTCCTTGGCTAATCGCTTGGTGAGATTAGATCTTTCAGAACCTCGTCGATTCTTGCATATGTAGTTGCTCAATCTTCTTTATTGGGGGGGGATTAAGGCTCGACAGTATGATAATCCACGCTTGGCAGAGCTACGGGAGGTAGTGGTTCAGGGTGGTGCCAAGGAGGTTACTATTGGTGAGGATGGTGTTATGCGACTTCAGGGTCGTTTCTGTGTTCCTAATGTTGATAGATTGAGGCAGAGGATTCTAGAGGAGGCACACAGTTCACGGTATTTTGTTCATCCTGGTGCTACGAATATGTATCGTGATCTGAAGCATCATTTCTGGTGGAGGCGGATGAAGAAAGACATTTTAGAGTATGTGGCTAGGTGTCTTAACTGCCATCAGGTTAAGTATGAGCACCAGAGGCCAGGAGGCCTACTTCAGCAGATGCCCATTCCTGAGTGGAAGTGGAAGCGCATCACTATGTACTTCGTGGTTGGGTTGCCTCGGACCTTGCGGAAGGTTGACGCGGTTTGGGTCATTGTGGATAGATTGATCAAATCGGTGCATTTTATTCCTATGGATACTACTTAAACTTCTGAGAGACTAGCCCAAATTTACATTCGAGAGATAGTCCGGTTACATGGTGTGCCGGTATCTATTATATCAGATCGAGGTCCTCAGTTCACCTCGTACTTCTAGAGAGCATTGCACAGAGGGATGGGTACTCAGATGGACCTCAGCACAACATTTCATCCGCAGACTGATGGTCAGTTGGAGCGTACAGTTCAGATATTGGAGGACATGCTCAGAGCATGTGTGATTGATTTTGGGGTTCAGTGGGACAAGTTCTTGCTTTTGGCCGAGTTTTCTTACAACAATAGTTATCAGTTCAGCATTAAGATGGCTCCATTTGGGGCTTTATATGGTCGGCGATGTCGTTCTCCTATCCGGTGGTTTGAGCCTAGCGAGGCTAAGTTATATGGCACGGACCTGTGAGAGATGCCTTGGAGAAGGTGAAGTTGATTCAGGAGAGGCTCCGCACAACACAGTCCAGACAGAAGAGTTATGCGAATATGAGGGCACGTGATGTGTCATTTATGGAGGGAGATAAGGTTATTCTGAAGGTTTCGTCGATGAATAGCATTATGAGATTCGGGAAGAAGGGAAAAATGAGCCCGAGGTTTATAGGTCCTTTCGAGGTATTGAGGCATGTTGGAGAGGTTGCCTATGAGCTTGCTCTACCTCCCGACTTATCAGGAGTCCATCCGGTCTTTCATGCATCCATGCTCCGAAGATATCACGTCGACTTCTCTCACATGGTGAATTTCAGCACTATTCAGTTGGATGAGAGATTGGGCTACGGAGAATCCAATTGCTATTATTGATAGACAGGACCACCAACTGAGATCCAAGAGGGTTTCTACTGTGAAGGCCCAGTGGCGGGGCCAACCAGTTGAGGAGGCGACTTGGGAGTCCGAGGAGGATATGCGGAGCAGATATCCACACTTATTCAGCACTTTAGGTATGATTCTAGACCCGTTCGAGGACGAACGTTTGTTTAAAAGGTGGAGAATGTAACGAACCTACGGGTGTATTTGGACCCTGTTCCCCTAAATAATACTTCCCGTAGAGGCTTTCAGTGATTCATGACTTGCGGGGACGGGTGGTTCGAGATTTGGAAGTGTGTAGTGTAATATAGGAACACTGGGTTCCTTAAGATTGGCTTTTAAGGCCAAGTTTGACTTCGATCAACATTTTGAGTAAACGACCTCGGAACCGAGTTTGGCCAATTCCAATAGCTTAGTATGATGATTTCATACTTGTGCGTATGTCCGGAATGGGTTTTGGATGACCCGGGAGTGTTTCGACGTCAAATAGCGAAAATAGAGTTTCCTTAAGTTCATAATTTGGTTTGGAACGTGTTATTGTGTTATCGAGGTCCGAATGGAATTCCGTGAACAAGAATAGTTCTGTTAAGTCATTTATGACTTTCTTTCAAAATTTGGTGTCATTCCAAGTAGTATAGGTTGGTTCGGCGCATTGAAACCGAATTCAAGAACTTGAAAATTCTTAAGTTTGATTCTAGGGGTTTTGAGTTTTAGCGTTGTTTTGGGTGTTCCAAAGGCTCGAGCGAGTTCGTAATATAATTTAGGACTTGTTAGTATAATTTCACGGGGGCTCGGGTCGGCCCAGGTGCCTCCCGTACACCAAATGGGGCCAAAAACTAGTAGCTTCAGCTGCTGGTGCACCAGGTCTGGTGTGACTGCAGGTGCGGTTGCCCATTTCGCAGGTGCGAGACCTCCCCTGCGGTCAAGGCCTCGCAGGTGCAACCCATAAAGGAGAATACCCAGATGGCAAGTGCGGACGTTTCTCCGCAAGAGCGGGTCCGCTGGTGCAGAAACTCCTCCGCAGGTGCGATCCCCAGTCCCTTTTCCAATTTTCACAGGTGCAAGACCGCAAGTGCGGTCCTCGAGCTACAGGTGCAAGGTCACTGAAGGCAGTGAGCTCATTTAATTTGGGACTGAACCATTTTTCACCATTTCTTCCACACCATATGCGATATTGAGAGCTTTCAAGAGGGTATTCGACCTAACTACTAAGAGGTAAGTAATTTCCATTTAAATGTTGGTTTATTACATCAATCTTAGGTAGATTAACACTCAATTAGTATAAATCAAAGGGGTTAGAGTGGAAACCTAGGGTTGATGAACTTTAGAGAAATTCACCACTTTTCCACCATGAAATCATACAAAAACTATATATTAATGATCCTTAGGCTATGGGTGAGAGTTTTCTTCGAAAATTTCCAGAATCCGAACATGTGGGCTCGGGGGAGTATTTTGGGATTTCTTCAAGAATGATGAATTAGCTAAGCTAGTAAGAGAATATCATACTTTTGAGTGTATATTAACGTATTTATATAACATTTGACTAGTTTCGAGTCATCGGGTGTAGAGTTTGGAGTTTCGGGCACGTTCTTGGTTCGAGAAGTAGGTTCTGCACGAGGTGAGTCTCCTTTCTAACCTTGTAATAGGGAGTTGTCCCCATATGTAATTATAAATGATTTAATTGTCCTTATTTGTGGGGGCTACGCACGCACGAGCTGACGAGAGTCCGTGCGTAGCTACTACTATGTTATGCCGGGTAGTCTTTAGGACTCACAGGCATACTTATATGCCTTACTTGTATCCCTGCATGTATTCCTAGTCGATTATTATCCTTGAACTAGCATGAGAAAAGGGAAGGTTACATAAAATCTTGTTGTTGCCATGATTCTTGTTTTCCAAGTGTGAACTCTATATATTTCCTGAATTTCCTGATAATTCTTTGTATGTATACGAGCACCCGTGTCGCATGTATGATTCGTGAGCGGGGTAGCCTTATATTATGTCAATTGCGTCACTTGATCGATTCGCGAGCGGGGTAATAGATGCATCTATGGTTCGAGCCGCTCGACCCTTCGGCAGTGCACATTTAATTTTTGCGTTGCTTCGGTCGTACGCCTCGGCATAGTATATGCTATGTATTTGAATGAGAGTCTTATTATTATTATCAAATGAATTATTCTATGTGGAAGGGGACTTTGGATTTTTATTATAGTCGTTATTTGGCACTTGCATTAGGTGGTAGTTCATATACTTGATATTCCATGTCTACTTGATTTCCATAATTGCTAATCCTGATTAAATCTATCTAATTATATTATTGCTAATGACCCTAAGGAGTAATACATCTACCTCTCGTCACTACTTCTTCGAGTTTAGACGGGATACTCACTGGGTACATATTTGTTTATACACTCATGCTACGCTTCTGTACTTAATTGTACAGGTTCTGAGGCTGGTACATCTGGTTATCATACCGGAGCGCGATCACGAGGGTACTTTCTGGATTAGACTACACGGTGAGATACACTTCCAGGCTTTCCTCAGAAGCACTATGAAGTTTCTATAATTTTTGGATATTTTTATCTACCCCCTTTCAGACAGTTGTATATTTATTTTGTCTACTTTGTATATTCCACTAGTCTCCTGTGGACTTTTGACACTAGGTCTTGGCACACGTAGTTGGTTTTCTAATATTTTTGCTATACTACATATGATGACAACGATCTTTTGAGTTCATTTAATCAAGTTGCAATCACTTGACCGTTTTCTTTAAACGATTTCTACATCTAAAATTTGACAAGTACTTAAATATTTGAATAAGTAAAGTAATCTCGCTAGTAAAATGATGTCGGCTTTCCCGACTCCGGTGTTGGGCGCCATCACGACCTGAGTTGGAATTTTGGTCGTGACACTTCTATTTCCTCCCTGCTCCGAAGAGTCCCTTCATTTTCTCCGGCGACATTCTCCACCGAAGACCATGGGCTCCTCACCCTCTGCCTCCTATGGTTTCCTTATGCCGGTAATGTCATCCCTAAGGCCCTCGAAGGGAGAGGACCCGTCTGCTCACACCCATGGTGTTCCCGCTTACCTCAGGCCTCCAAGGCTTGATTTCGAGTGAGGTCTGCGACCTTTGAGGCTGAGCCAGTGACATTTGAGGTTCTTCTTATCTTCTCTGAGGTTTTCTTTGAAACCCTAAGGTTTGAAACTCTTATTCCTATAGATATACAATAGATCTATGCATATTACGAGTTATTATGATGTTTCCTTTAAAGATCTTCTATTTTTTCTAAACGGTTCTTCACTTTTAACTAGGGTTCCGAAACCCTTTTTCAAAATGGTTTTCTTTGTCGATTTTTAACACTATCTCATGATTTTCCCTCACATTTTTCATTATTGAAACATTTTCCTTGTGGTTTGGTCAGTATATGTGCTTGATTGTCACGAATGGCTTGAATTTCTGGTGATATTACTATGTTTTTCCTATTAGGGTTTATGACTCTTCGTGTATTTTGTGTGTATCATGTCTACTCTGTTGATTCGTACTAGTATCTGTGTGAAACCCTAATTTTTTAGACCTAAAACCCTGAAAATTACTGGTTTGCATGTGTGTTGGCATATGTGCTTATGCTTCATTGATCTTTACCCTATATTTTTTGTCTTTGGTTCTTCTTGCCTCCCTGACTCACATGATTCCTAATTTCATACACAGGGTTTCTGTGTTCTTGCTTAACAACCGTGTTGTTTCATGTTGATTCTCTTCAATTATGCTTGCTTAGTCCTTGATCCTGTGTTATTTGTCACTCAATTTTTTCCTGACTTATAGCTTTTCTTATAATGGGTCATTATTGCTATACATAAGAATCTCTATTCACTAGTTGTTTGAATCTCTTATTCACTATGATTCGAAAAGCCCTGCTGATCTCTCATGAGATATTCTTCTGATTTCCAACCCCTAACTTATTTTTCTTACCTTGATTTGTTACTGTGATTGATATTGCTTCCTTAATTGATATTTTTTCGAACCTAGTCTCAATTGCTTGCTTGATTGGGTCTGAAATTATTTTCTTACATGTCCTATGCATGGTAACTTTCCTTAATTATGCTTACCTACAGCCGTTTGAGTTCAACCTTCAATTAAGGCATACTTAATTGCTTGTCATGAACACTGTTTTACCTTCTTTGCTTATTTATCACTCACCGTTTGAATAATTCCCCTAATTCTAGGGATACTTAGCAGTTAATTGATTCCCTGAGTCCCATAATTATTGGGCAGTCTAATTTCTTTGCCTTATTCTCTTTTACTTAGTTCCAACTGTATATACTCTGTCCATGCATTGGTAGAAAATAGACGAACAACTAATCTGTTCAACTCCCTCTCACACAACTAAAACTTTCTCTCTATTCTCTCTTCTATGCTACTTGATACTATTCTAAGTTAGCCGGCTGCAAGCCAAGGCTAACTATTGTGCCTCTCCTATTTCTGCTGTGTGTTTCTTCTTTCTTCACTTCACTGGTATGTTCTAATTCAGATTTCAGCCCTCAAACCAAC